>CM052710.1:88445351-88485351 GCA_028551405.1 Uromys caudimaculatus | reverse complement strand
CAGGGTTGGGTGACATGGTCAAATGCTTGCCAGGCTGGATCAGTAGGAAGCACCACGAGGAATAATGGTGGTTCCAGGCCAGAGTTATGTTGTGGCTCCCTCCCCTGCATGACTCCACAAGAGCCTGGGATGTACAGCTATTGCCTCACTCCTGAAGTCCAAGGAGATCCCTCAGCTGCAGAGCTTCCCCTCCCCCCCTCTCTCTCACTGTGTGTGTGTGTGTGTGTGTGTGTGTGTGTGTGTGTGTGTGTGTGTGTGTGTGTGTACATGTGTGCATGCACATGCTCTTCCATGTGGTCCCCAAGAGAAGTAATGAGGGATAAATCCGACGTTCACCAGCTGCAGGTTTCAGGCAGCCCCAGCTCCTCTCTCTACACACAAACAAGAGAGGCACAGTCCTCAGTCAACCCCTCACGAGCATGGGCAGCACAGTCCTCAGCCGACCCCTCTGGTTTCCTCTTGTTCATCATCTATTATTTCCTAAGTTTGTGTATTTCCTGTTGCTATGTCCCTTGATAGCACCTCCCCCAAAAAATCCTTACTCCTCACAGTTACTGCAAATACATGCTAACAAAGAAAAGCATGCACACAGCTAATGTTACAAAGGCTAATATGATCAAAACACCAAAGAGGCTAAAATATAGGGTTACATGCTCAGCTGCCTATAAGGGGACAAGATGATTAAGGCAGCTGAGTTTATGCGGAACTAGAGATTTCTTTTCCAAGTAAAGCCATTTGCAGCAGCTTTTAACAGGCAACATGTGGCTCCAGACCAATAAAGCCTGAGCACCCTAGAAGTGGCTGTTGAGTGTAGTTTACGATCCAGTGTGCTTCTAACCTGCCACCATGGGGAGCGTGTGGCCCAGGACAGCTGTGAATGTGACCTGACACAGCTGTAAACTTAAACATTCTGAAATTTTATCTTGGTGACTTCTTTTCTGGGAGCTGCTGCATGGCTCTCAAGTGTAAACTCTGCCAGACGGTTAAGTCGGATTGTAACTTCAAAAGGCTGGACATGCCGGCAGGCCCAATACATGGTGATACATATGTATTTTAAAACATGATGCAATGTCTCCATGTGTGCATATGCACACACCTACACAGGCACATATGTGCAACACATACACACACACACACACACACACACACACACACACACACACACACACACAGGAAAGAAGGGGGCACAGCACAATAGCATGCCTAACACAGGAACGAATGCTACTCTAGAGAATGCCTATATTATTCGCCCTCTTCCCGTACAAACACACATGCATGTCTAAAAGCTATCTGGCAGGATACACAGCAAACTGAAGAAAAGCCTGGAACTTCACTGGGACTCATCTGTGTGTGACAGGAAATTGTCCTTTCTCCTGGTTGTTTGAAACTTTCCCACAGAGGGTGTATCCATTTATAAAGCTAAAGTCAAATTCAAAGCAATGAAGAAAACACAGCCTAACACTGTTGGTAAAAAGCCTTTGGGAGCACTGGAGCTTCTCTTCTTAATCATAGAGGAGCGGATCCAGAGCTAGAGAGATCCACGACAAGTAGAGACAGATGGCTCCCTGGGACATCCTGGCCACCTTCCCTAACCTACTTGGAGAATTTTAGAGAAATTAGAGAACCTATCTCAACAAACAGGATGGACTACATCATGAAAACAAGAGCCAAGATTGTCTTCTGGTCTTCTTAGGCATGAGCACCTGTACACACACTTAAAATATAAGTCACACAGTAAAGCAATACCAAATAGTGGGGCTTGTGGCCAACTGGAAAGCAGCCATACTTTATTTATAACCTATCACTACACATATTGGATAAACATACTGAGAAACAAATGTGACAGGTCTGTATATTCTTTTCTGGTGCTCACAGCTTAAGACTTACTCAGTAAGGTACACCCATAGACCTATGACCTATCTGTACCCTGCGATGGCTGCGTGCATACTGGACACACTAGAATGAACCACAGAGGCCAATGGGATGAGGGTTCTTTAAAGGATACAGGCTGCAGCACTTGGCTTTGATCTTGTCCAAGGCAGCAGCCATCAGAGAATGTGCAGTGGGGGGTCTGATCTGATTAGAGGCCTGCTGCTGGTGGACCGTTCTGTAGACCAGCATAGGGCACAGAAGGGACATGGGAAATCCCCAGCAGGGCGGGCGTGAATGCTTTGTTCTGGCTTTTCTTCATCGCTTTAATCATTTCCCTTGCTCTCCTCTGGTTTCCGAATTGCTTTTGAAATTCCAACATGAAGGTGCTCTTCTTCCCTTGTGTTAGGAACTTGATGTCCACGATCCCATTTTAACTCTAGCCTCCAAAATGCACTGCCATGTCCTCATCCACAGACAGGGAAACCAAGACTGGGAACCTGAAACCTTTACCTTACATGACACCATAAATGTCAGAAGGCTGAATGGAAGGAACTCAACTCTGACATTAAAAGAGACTTCAGGACAGACAGATATGTTGGCACCAAAGCAGAGATGCTCACAGTTCCATAGACCCAGGGCTGAGTCCACTGCTACCGGGGAAGGCGCAAGCCATCCAGCCACCCGGTCTCCCTCCACATGTTTCTGAGACATCTAAACACTGTTTGGGCCCCTGGCTAGTCTCTCCATCACCTGAACCCTCTGTGCTAATAACCTGTGGCACCTGTACTCATGTGTAGCCTGTGCACTCATGTACACGTGCCTCTTGATCTCACAGAACAGAAACTTGAAAGGATTTAAGCTCGGGGAAGAATGTATTCACATACTGGATGGGGCTCACTGCAAATAGTCCAGATAAGATCAAGGAGCCTTAATTACCTCTCTAGTAGGTGGAGGACTATGAGCTGAGCCGCAGATCTCTACACTCTGTACAACTTGGCAATACTCCAACTCAAATCCAGATCCAGGCGACCATCTGTCGTTCATTAATGGGACATTCCCATTCCCATGTTGTTGATGGGTGTGGAGGCTCTGCTATGTCTTCCCCTCCCATCCTCCAGCATTTACTTCTGGGTCCCCATGACTCAGCAAATGCTACTGCTCGTGGCCTGCCAGGCAAGAAGACAAAATTATCACATCACTTCTTAAGCCCTGGCCTGCTGGGCCTTCAGATCTCTCTCCCCATCAGTAAATGTCACCACTGTGCTGAGCAGGTTACCCTTTGCTTGTGAAGTCAGCATGTAACTTTAACAGACCCTCTGGGTAACAGCCCACGAGGACACGATCACTGGGACAGCATGGAAGTGATCTCTCTGGTTGATAAGCATCCAAATGAAAATGTTAAGTCTCCGTGTCCTGGGGTCTGCTGGGTAATCTCTGCTAGGCGGCCAGGCTGTCTGCAGCTTATGAGATGCCTGACACCAGCCTAATACAAAGCATGGAGGTTTCCCGCTTGTCTGGCTTCTTCAGCTTTACTTTTTGTTCTTGAAAGATGTCTCAGGTGGACCTAGAAGCCCATAGCCACCCTCAGACCTGAGAGTCCAAGCCCAAATCTCAAGGTGGAACTCAGACCTCACATACACAAAGCTCATTTTTCCACCCCACCGGGCTGGCCGGGCTTCACCAGTGGATTAACTGGAGGATATAATGGTATTTTCCTTCATTCTCTGTGAGTACCTGTGAGTTTCGAGACTGTTCAATGGAAGTCACGGAGGAGTTGGGTTTGAGATACATACTTAGTGCACCCAAGGGGACCAGCTTCAAGGTAAGGTGACCTTGGTGTCAAGAGTTACTGGGAGAGTAGGTAGTCCTCTTCATTCATCTTGAGATAACAGGAAATGTCTGGCTTTCTGTCTCTGCAAAGTTTCTGTGAACAAAGGGATCAGGCACCAGGATAGGCTTTCTTCATGAACTTGAGTCAATTCTGCTTAAACTGACTGAATCTCTGGGTAGTTGTCCTTGGTATAAACATCATCACTTGGTCTCTGTCATCAAACAGTAGTGAAGTTTAACATTAACTTGGTTTGGGTAATAAGACAAGTGGAGTTCCTGCCACTCAGAAGTGCAGTGACCTGCAACTCCTCTGAGATGTGCCTTGGGAAGCCTTTCCAATGGGCGTGTTGTTAGTAAGTGGAGGCCTCTACCTCTGGTCTAGCTTCCAATGTATCTTCTTGTTGCCCAGCAACCACTGTGGCCCAGCATCCACTCATGGCACAACTTCATCTGTGGTCCAGCTTCTACCTATGGCCCAATTTCCACCAGCAGTAGCCACATCACCTGGTATGATGGTCCATCTTCACTGTCAACTTAACATATTTAAAATTACCTAGTAAAACTTATGGTCCATGACCATGTTTTTAAAAGGGATAAACTGAGGAAAGAAGACCCATCCTAAATACAAGCAGTGCCATTCCACAGCCTGGAGTTGTGGACAGAACGAAAAGGAAGAAGAAAGTCTAGTGGCAATTTCTCTCTCTGCTTCTCAGCTGTGATAGATGCAGTGTGACCAGCCACCTCATATTCTGCCACTATTACTTCTGCTCCGTGGTAGGCTGTACCCTCAAACTGTCAATCAAAAGATGCCCTCCTTCCTAAAGTTGCCTTTGGAGGGGATTTTGTCAGAGCAACAAGCAAAGCAACTAATCAACCTGGACACCCAGAACTCTGAGGATGGCTCTGAAGCCGAGGCCACATCCAGGATTTCATTGTGTCAGTGTGCTTGCTGTTTCACCTTGGCCAGTACAGGCACATAAGGTAGCCTCACATGCTTTGCTGCAGTGAGCATGGAGGCCCTTGCCCTAACTCGTATATCCAGTCAGGCTCTACGATGAACTTAACCAACAGATTCTTGTGGAAGAGACACTGCCGCCTCGAAGACTGGCCATGTCTACAAGTGTCACCAGGAACACTCAGTGTAAAACTAATTGTCCCAACACAACCATGCTGAAGAAGCCACATCTAGGAAACTTAAAACCAGTCCCAGCTGAGTCTGAACTTCCAGCCTGGCCTTCTAATGTCTCAGGTCAACCAGCTCCCCTGGAATGCCCATCTTCCAACTGAATGCCACCAAGACAGCCCATGAGAACTCGTCCAGACTCGTGGCCCACAAAATCTTGAACATAATCAATAGTTAGCGAGTTTGGAGGCACTTTATTATACAACAATAGAAAAACATACAAAAGGTACTTAGTGTTGCTAAACCTATAATTTTAGACTTAGAAAATGGAAATTATAATATTTTACAAGATCGTTGTGAGAATTAAGCAAAATAATACATTCAAAGTGCTTGGCTCAGACCCTGGTCTATGGTAAGCAGCAGGTTCTGTGAGCCAGAGAGCTGTGCAGGACCTCATGCAATCACAGCCACTTTTGTTTCCTGTCACTCATGGTATTAGGAGAACTGGATCAGGTGTCCCACTGGTCAAGCACATATGGACTGCTCTGGAGTTAAAACACTCATCTTTATAAGTCCTCAGAGTCGGCAAGCTGAGTGTCCTGCAGGAAATGTGTGACCCCTCTCTGAGCTTCTGTTTCCCTTCACTTGGGCGTGGACACCAAATCCCATCTGGCTTTTCTGAATAAAGATTTGAGGAAACATGAAGCTTGGAATGAAAGCTAGCACAGCCAGCTCTGGCTTTTATGAGCTCCCCACTGGTGCACCCAGACTATGAACCCCACTGCATCTCAGATCACCCACAGAATGCTTCCCCCTCATTCTCCCGCCTCTGTCTCCTCTACTGTTTTATAAATGTGTATGTGCAAATGGTGTGCCTGCATGTATGCACATATGCTTACATATGTGTGGGTGCATGTGCAGTGTACATAAACATATGTATGGAGGTCAGAGGTTGTACTCAGAGCTCACCGATTCAGCTAGCCAGCTCTCTTCAGGGACCCCTACCTCTGCCTCTCAAGGACTGGGATTAGAGAAGTCCACCATGCCCACCCAACATTTAAGTGGGTCCTGGGAGTTCAAGCTCCTGTCTCATGATCCATCTCTCCGGCCCCTCTGTCTTCCATTTTTACCCAGGACTTGGTTCCAAACACTGTGTTGCCAAAATTCATGTCACATTTTAAAAAAATGTTTTTTAAAAGAGGAAAGAACCTGTTGGTGGATGAAATTCATCTCCCAATCCCCAACCCCACCCCTAATCAAAATCTGTAGTCACCAGCTAAGTCCAATAAATACAGGTCTCTTAAAATTCTTCTTGGGGATGCACAGTATTTTTCTCCATATCGCTCACTTGTCAGAAGTGAAATATTTACTTGCAGTTACTTCAGAATCTCTGCAGTCTGCAACCTAAGGATAGTCTGCTTATGGCGCAGAAGGACCACTCTGAATCAAGGGCACAGATGGTTGTGAGGAACCAAGAGGTCATGGGGCTGAGATGGCAAAATCACACTGCTCTGGGGCAGGAAGCCCTATCAATGCCTGCCCTTGGCTTGCCCTTGAAACTGGCTTGTCGGGAAGGTTAGGGTACTCGCAGCACTGGGCTGATCTCAGCTGCCACGTGCCCATTAGTCACTTGGATGCATGCTGGAAGACACTGGGGAGACTGAGACTGTGTGAGAAGTGGCTGCTGGAGCTCCCAAAGTCCCTTCCAGTGGTAACCCAGCATCTCTGAAGAGGTACCAGATAAGACCATTTTCTTCCTAGGACCCCTTTGTTGAGAGTAGGGGTCAAGAGCATGTCGTCCTTTATTGCTTATGTGTGATGTTTATGTGAACGATGGATGGGGTGCATGCATATCTGGGAGTCAACTTTGTGCACTCAAGTCCAGATTTTTGTGGGCTCCAGAGAATGAGTTAAAGTCCCCAGGCTTACAGGAAGGTGCTCACCTCACTGAGCCTTCTCAGCACCCAGGATGCAAGGTTTAAATTGGCTCCTAACAAGGTTCTGTTTGCCAATCTAACTTGGGTATGCTTGGTCACTCTGACGAAAGCACTGGAGTAAACAAGATAGGAGAGACATACTTTGGCTCATGTTTATACAGGTTTTAGTCTGTGCTCAGTGGATTCCATTGCCTCTGGAACCACCTGTGGCGAGGCAGAGCATCATGGGAAAAGAGAATTGAGAGAAAGCTGCTCACACTGTATCAATTACAAAGTAGGGAGACATGAAGGAAGGGTCTGGGAACAATGTACCTTTCAAAGGCATGACGCCAGTGTCCCACCTCCACTCTACTGATCTCTCAATAAGCCACTCACCAGTCAGCTCCTCGATGGGCTACCTCACCTAGGAAGCTAGCACCTACCCTGCTTCTTTCAGTTGGCTCCACTCCTAACAGGCCATTCATCTATGAACTCTTCAGTGGATTAATCCACTGATAAAGTTAGCACCCTCATGATACAGTCATCTCTCCATCATTCAGTCTCTCAACCGAGCTAGGGACCACACCTTTAGCACATGAGTCTTTTGTATCAAACCACAACGTCTGGCAATTTAGAAATAAAGATAAATTTGTTTTAAAGTGCTCCTTACCCCGAGTCTTTCCATATATGTGTGTGTGTGTGTGTGTGTGTGTGTGTGTGTGTGTATGTATGTATGAAATATGCATATATATATGTATATAACATATACATACATATGAAATACATATGTATGTAATATATATAATATATACATGTATATATATAATGCAGCTAAAGGCTTATAGCACAGATGATACCTTTTAGCATGTATGCGTGAATACAAATATTGCATATGTGATGAAAAATATAGATAGGAAGTAAGCAAGAAGTCCAGTACTGGGGGATTGGCTCAGTGATGAATCCTGGTCCATCCTTGTCTCCTGAACAGCTTAAGTGATCATCAGGCAGAGTCTGCAGCAGCCTGATCAGAGAGCAGCTGAATATAAAGGATCTCCACTGTGTAAACAGGAGGAGCAGCAAGTCTGGAAAGATGGCTCAGTGGGGAAAGGGCTTTCTGTGCAGGCATGAAGACCTGTGTTTGTTCCCCAGCACCCACATAAAATCCAGGTACAGTGGTGTGCACCTGTATTCCCACACTTCGGAGGCAGAAACAGGCAGATCCTAGAGTTCTGCTGCTCAGCCAGTCTGGGAGAAATGGTGGGCTCCTGGTTCAGTGAGAGGAAGGTGCCTGAAGTTAACCTCTGGACTCTTTATGCGCACACACACACACACACACACACTCATTCACACAACCTCACATACAGAAATTCAGACACACACAAATATACACACAGACACACACAAACACACTCAAATGCACATTCACACAACCTCTCATAGAGAAACACTTGATCTCTCTCTCTCTCTCTCTCTCTCTCTCTCTCTCTCTCTCTCACACACACACACACACACACACACACACACACACACACACACACACAGGTAGGGGTGCTGGGGGAGACCAGGAATGTCAGGAGAAAGCATAAACCTGTTGGATTCTTTGGAACATCCAAATATTCATTGGCTTCCTTCTGCTTCCTGCACTGTGAGTCTTCTACAGTAAGCGACTGCAGAGGACACAATCGTCTAGACAGTGTCTAGCTCCTGCTGGTCCCTCAGATCATCTACCCACTGTCCTCATGTCCTCTGCCTCAGGAACTGGTGACCCCACAACAAAGCAAGGCTGTGTGACTCTGACCAACACAAAGCAAAGAGATGAGAAAGTTAACGTGGCTTTCTGCATTTCGTGTGTTGGCCACTGTGCAGAGGGCTTTATTTGCTCTAAGTCCTCAGAGCCCGCCATGTGGGACTTTTCCTCACAGTGTTGTCAATGATACAGAAATTCAAGCAAGGGGACTTTCCCAGAGAGCACAACACACAATGTTCTGCAGTCCAACCTTGGTCCTTTACTTTTTCCTCATCAATCACAGATGGACAAAGGTGGGACACGCTGCCTTCTCTGTGCCGGATTTCCCCCTGCCCAGCCCTCCTGGTATGATCTGAATTGCTCTGGAATGCCTGCTGGGGTCCCCATAATCTTCTTCCTTATAAGTGTCTAGAATCTCATAGTTTGGGATGCTCTCTCTCAGGTCTAAATGCCTTGATTCATGTTCCATGTTCACCCTAGAAATGCTACTGCTCTGGGAGAGGTGTAGGACATAACATCTGGCCAGGAGTGGGATGGGGGTGGGGCCAACACCTAGCTGGGCTGTGTGACGTCATGGTGAAAGATGCTAGGCACCAGTTACAATCCAAGGCACTGGCTGAGCAGAGAAAACACTTTCCTTTGTAGACATCCAATGACACACCCCTCTCCTAAAGCCATCTCCAAACCCTTCCTGAGAAGCCACCCGTGCCATGTCATAGGATCTCAGTGAAGAGGCGTGGAGACGGCTCATCATCCCCTTGAGTCACAAAAGGGGCAACCCATCTATCTTCTTTTCAAGGTTTACTTTTAGTTTTTATTTATGTGGGAGCCAACACATGCATGTGAGTGCAGCTGCCCACTGAGGCAGAAGGCCTCTGAGCCCCATCTCTTGGACCTGCGATCACGTGGGCTGCCTAATGTGAGTTCTGGGAGCTAAACTCAGGTCCTCTGTAGGAACAGCAATCACTCATAAGCACTCAGCATCTCTCCAGCCCCATCTAGACCAGCTTTGCTAAGACCCCAGAACTCCAACCCAGCCTTGTTTTTGCCATTTTTAATTGGTTCTCCTATAGTCCTCCGGGTACCAGAGCTGCAACCTAACTCATTCCCTTTTATTGAACCATGTTACAAAACATGGACAGTAGACATAGTGACTCAAAGACTGCATAAGAATGCCACCCATGAAGAGGCAGGAGAGTGCCTAGAAATAATATAGTGTGACTGGGGAGATAGATGGCTCAGGGGTGAGGTGGTTGTCTCAAAAACATGAGAACCTGAGTTAAACCTCCATCACCCTTTAAAATAGCATGCACTTGCAATCTCTGCATCACAGAAGCAGAAAGAACAGGCCCCTTGGGGCTTGCTGGACAGCCAGCCTAGTTGAACTGACAGATGTGGGGTCCCAGTGAGAAATCTAGTTGGAAACCAAGAGTATCCAACAATATCCAAGAGTGTCCTCTGGCCTCCACAAACTCTTCGAACACACACATACACACAACTGCACCAGCAAATGCACCTGCGCACACATGACCACACATATACACCCCTACACACATGTGACTGCATACACACACTAAATCCACAGAAGAAATGCTGGAACCTCCATTAATGGCTAGCAGAAATGATTAAATATCTACTACAGAGCTGTCCTCTTCACTATACGAACTTGGCGTTGGCCATGGCTACCCAGACAGAAACCATATTCCCTGACCCCCTCTGCTACTTATGCCATTTGACTAAGAGTGGAATGATTCCCTTTCAAGCAAAGCACCTTAAGAAGCTTGTGAGATCCCCACTTAGTTTTGGGAATGTGGGGAGGGGAAATAGGCTGAAGGAGCCTACTATCTGAATCACCATGCAGACCATAAGAAGCAGCTGGCCACACTGGATATCTGATAAAGAAAAAATAATTAAACTTTACAATGTTAAAGGACTGAAGTTAGGGTGTGCTGTCACTTTAATAGGTTCTGGTATCTTAACTAATACATGTGATTGCTACTAATAATACTGACATAACAACACACTTCATAGGTAATGTTTGCTAACTTATATCATGGAGTACCTGCATGCAGTAGTAGCTCAGGGGGTCTCAACAGCACAGCCTCCCCAAACCCAGGGCCCTTGAGCACCAATAGACTGTTTTGATTGCTAAAATTTGAGATAGGAGGCTGGAGACACGACAAAGAGCTCTTGCTGTTCTTGCGGAGTCTCCAAGTTTGGTTCCAGTACCCACATTGAGTGGCTCACAACCCCCTACAACTCAATCTCCATGGGATCCAATGACCTTTTCTATCTTCTGTGGTTACCTATACACATATGGTGTACATACATGCACTAAGTCACATACATATGCAAGATAGATAGATGATAGATAGATAGATAGATAGATAGATAGATAGATAGATAGATAGATAGATAGATGATAAATCTTTTTTTTAATTAGCTCCTGCTGGGAGGTGATGGCACATGACTTTTATCCCAGCACTTGGAGGCAGAAGCAGGCAGATCTCTGAGTTCAAGGTCAGCCTGGTCCATATAGAGTGAGTTCCAGGACAGCCAGGACTATACAGAGAAACCCCATCTTGAAAAAGAAAGAAAGAAAAAAAAACAGCTCATACTTTTGTTGATTATTTTCTACTCTGTTTTATTTCTATTCTAATTTTTTTTCTGTTTCTGTTCCAATTACTTCCCTACTTCTGCTAACCTTTAGCTTGTTTTTTTCTGGTTCCTGGAGGTGTCCAGGTTAAACTATCATGTCAGGCTGAACCTGTTCAGGTTGAACTTTGGATGTCAACACTTACGTCCACTTGCTTCCCACCTTACACCACCTTTGCTTCATCTCCTGAGCTCTCATATGTGTGTCTTCATTTTCAACTACTTTGAGATCTATTCCAAATTGCCCTTTGATTTTCTCTTTCATAGAGTGGTGGTTCAAGAATCTATTCTTTAGTGTCTATTTATTTGTGCATTTTCTACTTTCTACTATGGATTTCTAGTTTCATCCTGCTGTTATCAAAACACCTACAGAATGATTTTAATCTTCTCAAATATGTTAAGGCTTCTTTTGTGACATCATGAGTGAGATGAGTCCTTGCTTGTGTGACATTATGTGACGTGTCCTTGAGGCTGTTGCATGTAAAGTTGAAAATATCTGCGTTGTGTGCTGTTGGATGGTGTGTGCATTGTGTGGTGTTAGATGGTGTGTGTGTTGTGTGGTATTACATGTTGTGTGTGTTGTGTGTGGTGTTACATGTTGTGTGTTGTGTGTGGTGTTAGATGGTGTGTGTGTGTGTTGTGTGGTATTAGATAGTGTGTGTGTTGTGTGGTGTTAGATGTTGTGTGTATTGTGCTGGTGTTACATGTTGTGTGTGTTGTGTGGTGTTACATGTTGTATAAGTTGTGTGGTGTTACATAGTGTGTGTTGTGTACTGGGGTTAGATGGTGTGTACGTGTGTTGTGCTGGTATTAGATGTTCTTTCCTTGTCTAATTCAGTTCGTTTTGTTTACAATGCTGTTCACACTAGTTCCCTGTTAAATTCTTTCAAAAAGCAATAGAAGAGACACTTCAAATGTATTTTACGATGTGTCCATCACCCTAATACTCCAAATCATTAAGATGATACCAAAAAAATCCCTACAGGCTCACTGACCATGTATATGAACGTCCTACCTAACACACCAGCAGACTGTGTCCAACAGCACACTAATATACCACTTGAGCATGTGGATTTATTCCTAGGACCCAAGCATGGCTCAACATATGCAAATCTACCAATGCCAGGAACCATGTACTAGATGATAGAAAACACCCAGATGATCACCTCATAGATGCAAAAAATGCAACAAAGCTAAACATCCATCACGATCAAAACACTAAACCCCCAAAGTTATAAAAGAGCGTGTCCCTACCCAACAAGAGCCACAATTAACATCAAGGAGACACTAAAATAGTAATAATCAAACTGCATGACTTATGTCATAGCTAATGGGATGGGAAGGGGCTGAAACCCTTTGTTCTATGCAGCTCTAGAAATACTAGCCAAAGCAGATAAACAAGAAAACCAAATGGAAGGAACTAGGAAGTAAAACATCTCCCCTCTTCCAGATGATCTGAGGACATACATAGAAAGACTCAGAGAGAACACCTGTGTGACATTATTAGAGCTAATAATTATTAGGAAACATTATTAGAACAAAATAGAAAAGCAACATCTAAAGTTTTCTACAAACTAAACTAGCCACAGAGAAATCAGAAAACATGCTCTGTTGAAGAGCACACCCATTCCCACAGATATGGCATCATTTAAACCAAGTCACAAAGCAAGAATAAATGGAGATGAAAATGGGGTTGGGATTCGTGGAGAGGGAGTGACTTGGGGGGATGGGATGATGTAACCAGAATGTATTATATACACACATCAAGTTGGTGAAGAATCAACAAGTTTAAAACATGGAGAAAGTCAATTAAAACTTCCATTTTAATAAGGCTATTTTGTCTGTAGGGGTCAGGAGGCTGGAAGGGGCCCGTGAGCACCGGAAGAGAGGAGTCACTATGGGGCGAGAGGACAGCAGGACACATGGTGAAAATTAGTTAATGCTTTAAGCAGAGACAGGGTTAGGGGACATAGCAGAGAAAGGGTGAGCGTGGCTTAGCTAAAACTAATGGTGCATAAGGAAGCCAAACGGGAATTCATTAGCTAATTTTAAACTACAAAGGGGGGGGGCTTGAGAGAAGTCTAGTTGTTCTTTCAGAGGACCTAAGTTTATTTCCCTGCGCCAATGTTGAGCAGCTCACAACCACCTATAACACCTGCCCCAAGGGATCTGATACCTTCTTCTGGATTCTGCAGGTAACCACATATGTATCACACACACACACACACACACACACACACACACACACACACATGGACACAGACACAGACACATGCACATAACTAAAAATTTAAGGGTGAATCCTATATGTACCTATGTATCTAAGGAAGTAGATGTGTTGAGGGTACCTGGGGGAATGGAAAGGTAGAAATAGATACGCTCAACATATACTGTGTACAGCTATAAAATTGTCAGAGAGTAAACAAAAGACATTCTACTAAATATATGTACATAAACTTTTTTAAATACAAAGTAAAATACATCAGTTATATCTGTACCAACAACTAAGAGGATGAAATACTGCTGGATATAATGGTGGAATTTTGATAAAGAAAATTTGGAATAATTTTATTATTCATAAATTGATAAAAAAAAACATTTGTGTACATGGACTGGAAGAATGAGTGCTATGAAAATGTTCGCACTACCCAGAGTGACCTACAGACTCAACGTGATCCCCATCAAAGACCCAGCTGCCCAGGGTGACCTACAGACTCAACGTGATCCCCATCAAAGTCCCAGCTGCCCAGGGTGACCTTCAGACTCCATTTGATGCCAATCAAAGTCCCAGAGACAGAGAAAGTCATCCAAAAAGCAATATGGACCGACAAGACTCCAAATGGCTAATGCACTAGCAAACAGTGCACCACACACTTCCTAGCTTCAGGTCGCCTAACAAAACTGCAGTAATCAGTGCAAAGGAGGACCAGGAGAAAACCTGAAATCTCGATCAGTGGCCCTCACCAGAAATAAGTCCAAGGAATCTAGACTCACCTGGGAGCCGGGCTTCTGAACCCACCTCTAGTCAGTGGTTCACACCCTTCCTAAGGTGACCCCCAGCCATAAAATTATTTCTGTTGCTACTTCATAACTGTAATGATGCTACTGCTACTAATCATAATGTCAATCTCTGATATGCAGGATATCTGGTATGTGACCCCCGTGAAGGGGTCATTTGACCCCCGATGGTTGCAAGACCCACAGGTTGAGAACGACTGTTCTAAGGGATCATCCCGGTGACACTATGAGCAATGTCAAGACTTGGATTCCAGACTGGATACATGAAGAGAGGGAGCTGAGGAGCCACGGTTTTCATTGCTCCCTTTTTCTGAATGTGTGAGAACTCTCAGGGTCCTGCAGCCTTGATGTCCCTACCTTGAGCTGGAAGCTAAAATCAACCCTTTCTCCCACAAGTTCCTTTTGTCTGGGTATCTTATGGCAGCAACAGGAAAATAAATTGAGGTATCTGAAAAGTATGGCTGCGTCCCCAGCTCCACTTCCCCCTGCTTTTATATACCATCTCGATTAATCCACACTGCAGCTCCATGATATCAATTCACCCATTGCCTCCAATTTTAAAAAGCCATTGGTTAGAGAGGTGACTTAGCACCAGCTGACAGGCTGGTAAGTGGTGGGCTGGTGACTTGAACTCAGATGTGTCTGATCCCACCGCTGTGGCCTCGTCTCCAATCACAATGTCCTAGGCAGAATCTTGTGTGCCTGGGCAAGGCATTTTTCCGCCATTAGTCACTGACTTCCCCAGCCAAGGGCAGGTCCTTTGAAACACCTTCTCAGGCCACTAGTAACTTGTGACTTCTCTGTCACCTCTGAACAGACATGAACAATGACTCTTTTTAAAAATGACACGGTATTTACGAAGCCACAATGAAAAGGACAGCAGGAAGGGATGCTGGAGACCTTGGACAGTGCAGAGATGACATAATTTATGTCCCTCTCCACATCTCCGCTCTTCCCAAGACAGCCTCGGAATTGAGGAGAAACTCGGTAATTGCTTTAGCCAGGCCAGGCCTACTGTTGACCGTTTGCTTTTCTTATTACCTCGTCCTGCCTAGTGACCCCTGAGTATTTCATCTTCTTTGGCAGGCATAGCAAATCTTAGGATATCTGTGTTGGCGTGAAGAATGCTTCAGCAGACACAGAGGAGAAGCAAGGGATGGGGTCCAAAGAGAAGTCATCTTAGGAAAATGTGTCAATCATCCCCTGGTGGTTTTGAAATGTGGACAGAAAGCACCCATTGGGCACTGGGGGGCACTGGCTTGCATCCCGTTAGCATGCCCCTATGACGTAGCTGTTGTTTCCAGCAAATCATAGCTCCATCTCAGCAGAGACTGAAGCATCCTTTGACTTGAGTGGAACAATTTACAATCAAGACAAGCAGCAGGACAGCTGTAATCATAGCACAATGAACACAACAGTCCTAGGCTGTTACACTGATTCTAGGAGTAATGAACTCACAAGCTGCTCCGTAAGTGGAAGCGTGAGCAACACAGAAAGGGACTGGGAAGATGGCTCAGAGGGTAGAGGGCCTGCAGTGCTAATGTGAGGACCTGTATGCCATCCTCAGCACCCACATCAAAGCCAGGCATGGCAGTGCTGTCCAGGAGCCCTGGTCCTAGTGCTAGAAGGCAGACAGGAGGATCCTGGGGGCTCACTGGCCAGCCAGCAGCATAGAGAAACCCACGAGCTCCATGTTATAAAGCTGCTTCCAAAAGTAAAATGGAGAGTGACTGAGGAAGACACTGACCATCGACCTATGGCTGACACATATATGCTACATATACACGCAGGCAGACACATGTGCATACACATGAAATGTATAAATACACACACAAGGAGGAAGAAACAGGCCCAGAAGAAGAACAGAGGCATATGGGTACATATCACTGGAAGCCGGTGTACATGACTGCTGGGTTCCAGGTGACCACAGCTCATGTCAGAGGACATAGTACCTCTGGGGTAGTACCTATTCACCTGATGTCCTTTTCAGTCCAGCCATACACCTGCCACCCCAGCCTCTGAGATGTCCCTTTCCTCACTTCTCTGTCCCATAGTTAGGACCTGAGCTTCTCACACTGTAGGCCATGAGGTGCTGGTCAGGGGGTGACAACGCAGGCTGGGGAGCTGGTCTCCAGTTGCCAGTTCCCATTGGTACAGTCTAAGGCAGGTCAGTAGGCCTCTCAGAGCCTGTGCTCCTCATCATTAAGTGGAATCCGGGCAAGGCAGTCTGAGTGGTAAATACAATAACTCAGGTAAACACCTAGACCATTTTGGCACAGAGCAACATTCCAAACCCTGCATTTATACTGCTCGCATTGCTACTCCCATTAATATTGTTGCTTCACTGGTTTGGTAAAGAGTCTAACAGTGCAGGAGGAGGGATGTCAGCAACCGGAGCTATTTCAGCACTTGCCCTGAGTTCAGATCCCCAGAAACCATATAAAAACCCAGGCATGGTCAAATGCTTTCTTATGATCCCAGCACTGTTGTGGGCAGAGACAGGAGGATCACATGGTCAGATGTCCTATTACAGCCTCTGTACTGAAGCACAGGCCTAGGCATATTACTGAGGGCTCCCAGCCTGGGCCCTCAGTAAATAGGATTACCTGGCATGGCTGGAAGCAGTGGCGACAGAAGGTATTTTGAAACTTAATCAAAAATTAATTAGAAAAAAACCAAGCCAGAGGACACACACACACACACAAACACACTCTAAATTAAAGCAAAGAAAACATGGCAAATATTTCTCTTTTGTTTTTGAGATAAACTCTTGGTATGTATTCCAGATAGGCATCGAACTTGGGACCCTCCTCCTGTTACCGTCTTCCAAGCGCCAGGATACAGCATAAACTATTGTGCGGGGATTGCACACACATTCATAGCAAGCCCCCAGTACCACCTACATCTTCTTCCTGACACAGTGTGTCATCTTTATGTCTCCCATTTTCTCCACCCCGTGACTCACATTCAAGAGACATCTCCCAGTCACTCATTTCTCTCCATTTCCTGTGCTAATTGAAGAGCCATTCTGTGTTGTCTGAACCAGCAGGATGAGACCATTTAACTAGTCAATTGAAGGCCCTGTCCCTTCTCAGCTCCAGGATTGCAGAGTCATCACCAGCAAGGAGCTCCCAGCCTGGGCCCTCAGTAAATAGGATTACCTGGCGTGGCTAGAAGCAGTGGTGACAGAAGGTATTTCAAAACTTAATCAAAAATTAATTAGAAAAAGAAACAAGGCAAAGGACAAACATCTGCAAGCATCCACAAAGGAAAACAGTTCAACATCACATTCCCTTTGAGTCAGGAATGGGAGCCCGCTGAGCTGTACCAGCAGGAGCTAGAAACTGGCTTTGAGGGGAACAGAAAGCCAGTGTTTACTTCTCAGGGACAAATGACAACTGGACACAGAGTTCCAAAGTCATGGGAGGGGCAGATCTCCCTTCAAGATCTCACACACACTGTAGGGAAGCTTCCGATCCAGGAGACACTAATAAATAACCACCAGAAAACATGGCCACTGATAGGGAGCCCTGAAACTATAGGCTTCATACATTAGGAGACATCAAACATGGAAATTAGAAGGTTCTAGAACAGTACAGTGAATGTGTCTGTCCCCTTAAGGTACCATCCCCGCTCCCACACCAGTCTTCTCCACATTTCTCTTGAGTTTTGCTGAGGGGCGTTCTTTGACTGTACTAAGTGTGCATGGGGCAAGAGTAGGTGGGGGTGGGGGTGGGGGTGGGGGCTCAGTTGGTAAAATATTCGTTGTAGAAGCATGAAGACCTGATTCATCCTTAGACCCCACATAGAAAGCCAAGCAAGTGTGATGTGCTTATAATCCCAGTCCTCGGGAAAGTGAAACAGAAGGATCCCCGAGCTCACTAGGCAGCCAGTATAATCTAACTGGCAAGCCTCAGGAGTACTTCTGCTCTGAGGAAGGCATGTTCTTTGCTGAGTGGGAGAGTCCTGAGGTATGATGTCTAGAGGCCTGCCGATATGTCTCTTTTCTTTTTTAGAGAAGAGTCTTACTATACCACCTAGGCTAGTCTAAAGTCTACTCCCATCTCAGCCTCTAGAGTGTCAGGGTTACAATCATCACAGCTGGCTTAGAGACATGTTTTTAACATACCACACTTGGCCTTGACTCCTTTCTCCTTCTCCACGATTTCAGGGACCCCTGCTCGCCAAAGGCATGGGTCTTTGGGACACACTTCCAAGGATTGAATCTAGGGTGATGACATTGGGGGAGCGTGCAGGGCCGAACGTGAAAGGGGGCAGTGACTTGGGAAAGGACCTTGCACCCACAGTTATCCCTCTCAGTTTTGTCCTCCCTGACCTGAAGCTTCTCATCTCTCATCAGATCAACAGCTGGGTGACCTTTGTTGTCATCATTTCTTAATGACATAAGCTCAAAATCAGGACAATGACTTGTTTCTCTTCCACACAGTGAACTAAGATTAGAAATTTGTTTAATGTGATTCTATCTCTGACCCCCTAGGAGATCCCAATGGGCCCTATCCCCTCTCTTTGACGGGCAGCCAATGACCTAAGTCTTTCCTATTGGGTTTCTCATTGCCTGAAATCCATGACTTGGGGGATGGAGGATCACCCAGGTGACACAGGTTGAAATTAAGCCCTGGAGGCTGAGGGAACAGCATGGACCCAAGGGGAAATGTGTTTGTCATCAGGGCAAAGGACATGAATTCCATCCCATATGGTGGAAGAAGAGAACAGAGTCCATCAATGTATCCTCTGACTTCTGCACACATGGCATAACACAGAGAGAGAGAGAGAGAGAGAGAGAGAGAGAGAGAGAGAGAGAGAGAGAGAGAGAGAGAGAGCACTTAACTAACTCTTTCAGTCATACAACGTAATTCAGCTGTCTCGAGCTCCCACCTAACTACACCCTGGGTTTTCTCCCCATTTCCAACCACATTTACTCTAAAGAGCCTTCCCTACCTCTTCCCAAGCCAGACCAGATCAGTATGAACTCTTCGGATTCTCCCGCTGGCTGTGAATATGCATATGGAGGACAGGTTGACACTGGGTGGCTTCCACTGTCACTCTTCATTTTTGAGACAGGGTCTATCACGGAAGCTTGAGCTCACCAGCGTAGCTAAAATAGATGGCCAATAAGCACCTAGAACTCACCTGAAAGGGTAGACATGCATTACCGCACCCAGCTTCTCCTCATGTAGATACCAGAGAGCTGAACTCCAGGGGTCCTGTTTGCACACCAAGCACTTTAAGGACTAAGCTCCCCCTCCCCACCACCTAAGGATGACATGGAATCCCAGGACTTTGTGATCCCAGAAAATGTCAAACTATTGTTTTGAGCTGTGTTCTGCCCCCACCCCTACCAGATACCAGCCCACACCATATTTACTTCGTCTTCCACACTCAGTCCTATGCATAATGTGCTGGTGACAAGAATGACTTAGGCAGTCCATGTTATGTATGCAGGGAGGGAAGCGCATGCTACAGGGCTGTGGTCGTTAACCTCTGGAAGATACACAAGAGGCTATAACGTCTAAGGGAAAAAAACTAGAAAATACTGTGGTGTATCCACCATAGAAGACTGCCTGGACACAGTTATGAGCCAATAGAAAGTCTTTATCAGGAAAGAGACTACACTTGGGTGTTCCCCATCCCAGAGTAGTACCAAGCCTTTCTTGGGTGAGTTTTTAAGCACAAAACCATAACCTGGGTTGACATACTTCAGTTAACAGAAATAGTCAGCCAGACATGGAAGCACAGAGCCAAAAATCAAGGTTAGTACATTTAGAGACTTTCTCCGAACTGTGGATTTTATGGGAAGTGCTGGCAGAGTCTATCTTGCTGTTGAATTGTAATGGTCTTTGGTTTCATTTTGGTAGGTGGTAATGTTTATGTGCTGAGTTTTATGGCCTGAATTGTTCTTCTGTCATGGAGTCAGTTGTGTTAATATCTGAAGACCTACTAAGGTCTGGGGCACTGTTATAGTAGGAGGCTGAGAAAGAACACCCATTCCTAAGACCCACTGTGAGAGGCCTGGATTCTGAAAGCTTGAGACAAGTAGGCCCGGCCCTAGAGCTTCAAACAGCTCTATTGAAGGTCTCAATTGAGAAGAGAGGAATGGTTGGCAGCATTTACATCCTCTGCATAAAAGCCATCCCGAAGACCAGGCCTGCCTCTCATGAAACCTCAGTCATTGTCAGGACTTGAAAGCCAATGTCAGTCTCATTTTATGTTATTTTGAGACAAGCTCTCATGTGACCAAGGCTGGCCTCCAACTCATGTAGTCAAGGAAGACACTGAACTTTTTAATCCTCCTGCCTTCACCTCCTAAGACTGGAATCACAGGCCTGTAACACTATGCCTGCAGGACCAGATGTCGTGCAGAGAGCTACATGTGAGGCAAATAGGCTGTTTTCAGATGTTTTTCAACTGAGGACGGTGATGTCAAGAAGTTCTCCCTCTTTCAGGCACTAAAAGCAAGAGGCATTGCCCAAATTCCTTCCTGCATCTCCCAGTGGCAGTGGCAGCCCCTGAGAGATGTTATGTGCTACTTACTCAAGAGCCATAGGTTGCTCACAGAAGTGTAGTACCCAAATCAGAGTCACATTCAATGTCAGTCCCCAGATAAGCATTAGAGAACAGCTGGGTTCTTGGGACCATTTGGGCTCTCCAGCTCTAAAGAAGCCTGCAGAGGCTAGTACTGTCTTGGAGGACTCAGTTTCTCTCTCTTCCTAGGATCTGTCAGAGAAGATGGGAACTTCTCAACGAACCACAGACCCATGAGATTACCTGTTAAATGAGCTCATGATGCTGTGTTTGTGCCTGGCTGGACAGGTTACTGCTGAAGACCATCTCTGGAGTTCTGGTTCTCTCTTGAAGGTAGCCAAGGGGAAAGAGTGTCAGCGGGGGCAAGACTTGGCTCCTGAAAGGTTGCTAAGGTCACTCTTTGCCATGGTGTCCTATCAGGAAATCCCTGACCTCAATCCAGCTGGGAAACAGAGTGGCTTTAAAAGCTTTTTCAGGAATACTTAGGGACCCTTGGGACTGCAAGAGCTGCCAAGTGTAATCCTTACTTTATGAAACAGTGGCACCCAGACCTTGAACTGAGAACAAATTGGGTCTGGTGTCCATGGGACAAGCAACTGTCCTGGCTCCATGCCCTGCAAGGTATGTGCAACTTTGCCCATGTCAACCCTCATCATTCCATTTACTCAGGGGAGGAGGGGACATCTGCCCAGCTAGGTGGATGTGAGGGTTAGTGGAGACCATGGGCAGAGTCTGTCTAGCTGTTGAATTGTAACAGATAACAGATAACAGGCAGATAACAGAGCCCTGAAAACCCTCTGCTTGGCGCTCCCATCTCTCCCTGTCCCTCATTATCCTTTCCCCATTACATCAAGAATGAGGTGTCTGAGGAGCTGAGGTGTCTGAGGAGCTGAGGTGTCTGAGGAGCTGAGGATGGGTGGCCCATACTTCTCCCTGCCTGCCCCCATCACAGAGGATGCTATGAACCTTCACCAGTGCCATGTTTTCTCTACATTACCTCTCAGTTCTTATCACATTACCTTCAAAAGATGGATAAGACAAGCTGGCACTGCCCTTTTAAATTTCCCAGAACAACAGAGACAGGTTATCTCTGCACCATCCCTGAGGGCCAATGTAGACCTCTGGAATGTGCCATGGGGGGGTGAGGGGTTCCTCTAGGCATTATCTCATTTTAATTCATTTATACTAAGTAACCACATGTGAGGAAGGTCAGACAGCACCATTACAGGGTAGCAAATAAGATTTTAGCCTCATGCCCAAGGTCATGAACTTGGACCACAGTGCCCGTGACAGTTGATCTGCTTTGCTCTTTCAACTCCAATAGCAAACTAACAACAGAGCTTCGGGCTTGCTGAAGATTCAGCCAGACTGTGATGGGAAAGTCAGGCAAGCTGAGGACAGGCCCAGAAGGAGGAGGCCATGAATATTCACAATGCTTTGCAAACTGTGAAGTGCAGTTGGAGGGTGGGACTTGTTAAGAACCGCCCTTGGCCAAGGCTCCTTCCTTCTCTTCTGCTATTCTGTTAATCATTAATTAAAGCTTAAGGGATTTGGGATACAGGCTTCTGAAATTTGTGCTAAACCTTCTGTGTTATTGAAAAAAAGAATTTTGGATAATTAGCTTTTTCCCCTCTAAGTACTTTCTGGGTCTCATTACAAACCAAGTTCTGGGCTAATATACCTTGTGCTGCAAGTGCCTCCCAGTTCTTCCTAATTGAATTAAGCCCATTCCCTGCAAATAAACGTTTAGTGTTCTTAACAGCAAATAACTTTCTTTCTGGAACGGGTCATTAGAAGGCCCTAATTACCAGGATCTAGACACAGAAAGCTAACTGTCTTTGTGCAGGCTCCCGACAATGGCGGCTCTGGTAAGATCAAAGTCTCATCTCGCCCTTGGAGTCCTCTCCCCTTTTCCCTTCATCACACTTCAAAATGTTTAACAATGACTAATCAGATTTCCAAGATGGCAGAGAAAAGACAACCTCCCTCCCCTAATTCAAGACATACACCCAGAAACCTATGCACAGCCCCTTCCTCTATCCTTTGTCCCTCGATGCAGTACAATTTGATGCTGCAGATTAGGAAAGGATTGTGGCCACCGACTTGTAAGCCTGTCCAAGGTAAAAGCAGATGCACCATGTGTTACCAGTGTTAGGCTAAGATGGATGCCACTGTCCCTCCTGCCTGATACCTTTATCAACAGTGTAATGTCAATTACTTAGAGGACAGTTCTTCACCACCACAGGACAGAGTGGGAACTAAGTTCACACACAGCGTTTCACGGCAGCATCTGTCATCAGCCACAACTCAGATCCTAAAACTCCAGGGTGGAAATTCTGCTCTGATATATAGGTTACCAAAATTGCGATTTTAAGTCAGAAAAGATGGGGGAGACATCATGCTTGAGACGAGCAGCTGTACTTTTTAAACTCATAAGGTTTGATGTCCCAAGGCCTTTGGCATTGAAAATGTTGACCCTCAGTATGAAAAGAGCCAACCAGTCACCTTCCCTTGCTTCAGTAGCCCATCCTGACAGCTCCAGAGTTGGGGGTACCTGTGTGCATTCTGCAGAGCTTCATACATAGCTCCCTGAGGAGCCCAAATATCTCCTTCCTTTAAGACACTACATCTCTTTACAGTAGAACTCTTACTCAGCCTACAAAGCCCAAGGCTAATAACCTCTGGAATCTCACTGCTCACTTCTATTTCTAGGTATCAATCTCACTTTACAAGTCATAGGCCCCCAGGAGGAAGAATGGGCAGCGTGCAAGCGTGCAAGAGAAAGGCAGGTCTGGGCCAGAGGAGAACAGATCTAAGCCAAGCCATCTCTCAGAAAATCTGTCTTATATCTACAAAGCAGGGATGACCACAGTGCCCTTGCCCAAAGCAATGGTGTGAGGCCCAAAGGTTCAAACATTAATAATATATGGAGAGTGATTGGCATACAATAGGTATTTAATAAATTATTCCAACCTGGTCCACGTAGTAGGACTAACACACTATGTCAGTGATTTTTTTCAGAAGCCCATTTCCCTGACTAGGAAACTCATTTTTTGAGGGGAAATCTTGGCCTCAAATATTTGGATAGTCCCCACACTGAGAAGAGAATCATAAGTGTTTTAGGGATCAACAAATGACCAGGGGACAGACAGATGGACAGATGGACAGATGGATGGACAAACAGATGGAAACTACAAGAACATAGTAGCTAAAATCAAATGGGTGTGCCTGGCATATATCAGGCTGAGAGACAGGTGGCTTAATCAACAAGGTGCTTGCCACGGAAGCAGGAGGACCGGAGTTCAATCAGCCCACAAAAGAAAATGCAAGTGTGATGCTATGTGCTTATAATCTGTTTAGGACTCCATTGTGGGGACAGGTGGACACCTGTCAACCAGCATAGCCTACTTAGAGACTTCCATGCCTATGAGACACAGCTCTCTCTCTATCTCTCTCTCTCTTTCTCCATACACACACACAAACACACACATACAGACATGCATGCACATATACTCACATACAGACACACATGCACACACATACAGACATGCCTATACATATATATACACATGCATATCCACAAACACACATACACACTGTTTGCTTATGAATGAATGAATGAGTGAGTGAATGAATCCCTACCACGACCATCCAGGGACTTAAATGGAAAACAAATGTCAAGACTGTGACTTCCCACAGAGAGAACAAAGCCTGCTCATCCCTCCTGGCAGAAGCAGCTCGCCTCTGCGCCTGCTACAACCGCCGAGTTAAATTAGCGCTTAACTGCTGCTCCTACGACGAAGCCCAAGTCTCACCAGGAAAATCACTGCCAGTCTCTCAGTGCTGAGAACAGCTGCACAGAATGCATTCACAGTTTCAGATAGGATTCCCTCCGACAAGCCTGAACTTGACCCCGGAGGCTCCGATGCCTGGTCACTCTGGAGTGCTAGCTCCAGGAATCTGACACACAAGAAGCAAGTGGCGTGTCTGTGTTTCCCATGAACACATTCATTTCCCTCTCATAGGCTTCACTGACAGTTTTTGCTGAAAGGGATCTCCACAAACTCAGTGGCTTTCAGCTTCCCTGTGTAGAAAGCCACCTCATAATGTCAGGCCAGAAACCCAGACTGTCAGTGGCTGGTATCAAGGTGCTTTGAGTCTTGGGAAAGAGTCTGTCCCTTCCTTCCCAGATTCTTCCCTCCTTAGTTCAGGCCTCTTGCAAAGTCACCACAACTTCCACTCCCACCATCTCACCGCCACTCCCTCTGACTCCTCCCACTTTATGATGGTTGAACTTAATTGTCAACTTGCAAGGATTTAGCATCACCTAGGAGACAAGGGTTCAACACAGCTGTGAGGGATTACCTCGGGTAGACTAACTGAGGTAGGAAGACCCACCTTAAATGTGGGTAGCTCCATCCCATGGACTGGGGTCCTAAACTGAATACAAAGGAGCAAGTGAGCCGAGCACAAGCATTCATTTCTCATTGCTTCCCAGCTGCAGATGTGTTGGGCCCTGCTAAGTATGATCGAAGTCTATCATTGCCTGGATAGCCTTCTGAGCTCTGTGCAAATAGGGGCACCTATGACCAACAGGGCTTCTCCTTCTCTGATCTTGTCTGGGGAGCTCAAAACCCCCAATACCTCTCCCTATGGATGTCAGAGAGTCTCAGTGAGAAGACGGGTTCAGCTTCCTTTCTCCTGATAAGAAACCTTCCCAGTAAGCACCTGGGCTTCCTGGAAAGCCTCTGCATGCATAGAACTTAGAACTCTAATCAATAACTTTCGTTTACCCCCAAAACTCCTTTGCACTCTTCAAAGTCCATATATATGCCTGGTTCACCTGAATAAAGTGTTTGCATACAAGCCCACACCAAATAAAAGTATGTGCACAAGTTAAGATCATCTCAGACAGACGGTTTCATTGAAGATCGTTGGATAAGACCTTTGCCTAAAAGAGCTGTAACACTAAGATCATCAGAGAAGGATCTCTCCCCCCTACCCTCTTACCCCTGGCACTCACTCCTGGCTAGACAAAGATCCAGTAGAGCCCCACCCAAACCGGACTCCACTTCATCTTTCCAACCTAGTGTGCACCCGAGAGGGAAGAAGCGGAGGACACAGACCCACCGCTGGTCTCCCAAATTCGTGCCACACAGACACAGTGTGACTGCCTGTGTGCACTCCTGCTACCTTACTCCCCCACTATGATGGCCTGTCCTAAACCATGAGCCATTAACCCTTCTGTCCTTAAGTTACTTTGTCAAGGCCTTTCCTCACAGCCACAAGAAAAGTGACTGCTACAAGATTCTTATAAAAGGGAGAGGCTCTGGGGATGGAGGGGCTCAGCCCTCTGCTGTGGGAAGACAGGGAGAAGGCGCTATCTACCAACCCAGAATCATCACTCACCAGACATCGGATGTTTCAGCACCTTGACCTTGGCCTTCCAGACTCTAGGACCTTGACAACTACATGACAGTGATTTAAGCTCTATAGTTTACATCATTCAAACAGACAGATATCCACTAGCTAGTTAGCACTCCCAATGGCACCCTACAGAACAGGTGCTTTGCATGTCCAGCACAGCTCATGGCAGAAGCTGCTGTCCCATAGTAACCAAGGGCCTAGGAAAGGCCAGCACTTAAGGTCTTGTGTGAGCCAACACTCTTGGCAGCCCCTTGCAGGTACACCATTCCTTACATAGGAGAGCCCATCTTTTCCCTAGGGGAATGGCCAAGGCCATACAGAGTCCTGGCCTGTGGCAATCATTCCATGTCTGCTATGGCCTGCACCTCCCCCCTCGTACCAAAGTCTTCCAGAATTCTGTATTCATGTGCTCATCCTAATAACAGCAAAACAGTTGAACTTTGTGCATCATGAAGACCAAAGATATGGGGTAGGTCACCATCAGGCCCTTTAAATGTAAGAACAGCAGGCAAGCCTTCTCCTCAAGGGAGCAAGCACAGTGCTCTTGGGACTGGAGCCTCCGGCAAACATCGTCATCAGAGCCTGGGTAGCACAGCCTCTGTATCAGCTTAGTTCTGCAGACTCTAAAGCCTGCCTGACTCACTGCTGTGCAGATGCCCTGGTTCAGGCAAGGACAGAATCCTGGGGTAGTGTAGGACTATGAAAGGGAGCCTGGTTTCTGGTTAAGCTAAGGTTTAAAACCCAAATGACCCATCAGAGGGTCCCCAGCAGGGAATAACTAGGCAGGGGACGGTTGGCATGTTGCCATGCTCCTAGGCCCCAGGCTCCTGACATGAGGCCACAGCTCTCCATAGGTCTGTGACCATCAGTCACGTAAGGGCAATGCCCCAAGCCCCTCCACAGGTAGAGGACATGTGGCCATGTAGCCACAAGACAGATCCCCATTTTAATGAGGTACCTAAAGGCCTGGAGGCTTAACCAATAAACTCCCCTTCCCAGACACTCCTCCCTGCAAAAGGCCCGCCCTGAGAAAGTGGGGTACAGTTGTACTCATTGCCACTCTCCGCCATGACAATAAATGCCTTAAAACCATAGACTGTCTCTTTTCATCGAGATCTGCCATGGGGAGTAATGGAACAGGCCGTCATTTAAAGAGCTGCATCTAGTCTCCCCCAGAAGGCCTCTCAGCCCTACAAACCAAGGACTCAGTCCCCAGTGGGACACAGCCAGGCTCCTTCCCGCCTTTCCCCCTCAGCCCCAGGCTAGATCCAGTCTGTGGGGGCCTCCCACTCCATTCTTAGCTCTTCCACAGAGCCTAGGATGTCCAAGAGCCTGAGAACTAGACAGTCTTGGCCTCGTTGCAGGCTTGAGACCCAGGAGCCGGCTTCGTGTAGTTCCTGGAACCCCCAGGCTGTGCTCCCCCACCCCTGGGCAGTGTCCTGCGGCTTTTCACAGCCCGATACCCACCCAATGGTGCCGTGGAGTGAGCAAAGTCAAACTTCCCACATTTCACCTCCCCCCAATGGCCCGAGCCCTGGGGTGGACATGGACCCCCACTTTAATCCAACAGGGTAGAAGTGGGGAGCAGGCTAGGCTGGAACTTGCAATACCTCAAAAGTGTCCTACATCTGTTTCCTGGCCTGTGCAGCTATCCAAAGAAGTTTTGTTTGTTTGTTTGTTTGTTTGTTTGTTTGTTGTTTTCTTTTGTGGGTCTCATAAAGTGCATATTGACTAGCCTCAGACTCTCTGTGTAGTAAGGATGACCTTGAACTTTGGATCCTCCTGCCACTGACTCCTAGTTTCTGTGATCACAAGAATGAACCACTACTCTTGGTGTTTTCCACACTGGAGATGGAACTCAGGCTTGGATCACCTACCTCTAGCTGTCCCATCAGCTGAGATACCCAGTACCCGACTGACAGCCCTGAGTGGACCGCGGTTATTTGTGTTGTGCAATGCTTCAGGTTAAAGCAGGTCTGGATGAAGGTTTCCTTAGTTGAACTGGAAGAACACAGCTAATAAACCTGGGCCACAGGTTCATTAATAGCTGGAGAAAGGGCTGAAGGGATCAGGATCTCATGCTGGGAAAATGGCTTGGAGAGAAGCTCCATACCCAGTGAAACTCTTAGTTCCCTCCAGCTAGAGACCAAGAGAGCATGAGATTAGTGTGCGAACACACACGTGTGTGTGTGTACGTGGTGTTTGTGTAAGTGTTCATGTGCCTGTGCGTGTGTGTATGTGTGCACATGCACATGTGTGTGCTTGTGTGCATGCGTGTGCATGTGTGTGTGTGTGTGGTGTGTTTGTGTGTGTGTGTGTATGTGTGCATGTGCACATGCGCATACATGTGCGTGTGCCTGTGGGAGTGTGTGGTATGTGTGTGTGTGGTGTGTTGTGTGTTTGTGCATGTATGCGTGTGCCTGTTCGTGTGTGTATGTGTGCACATGCGCATGTGTGTGCTTGTGTGCATGCATGTGTGTGTGTAGTGTGTTTGTGTATGTGTGTGTATGTATGCATGTGTACATGTGCATACATGTGTGTGTGCCTGTGGGGAGGGTGTGGTATGTGTGTGTGTTGTGTGCTGTGTGTTTGCATATGTGTGCATGTGCCTGTGCGTGTGTGTATGTGTGCATGTGCCTTGCGTGTGTGTGCTTGTGTGCATGCATGTGCGTATGTGGTGTGCTTGTGTATGTGTGCGTGTGTATGTGCACATGCACATACATGTGCGTGTGCCTGTGGGGGTGTGGTGTGTGTGTGTGTGTGTGAGTGTGTTGTATGTACATGTGTGCAAGTGCAAACAGAGGCCAGAAGTTGCTATTGCACGTCTTCCTCTATTGCTGTTTTATATTTTGAAGCAAGGTCTCTCACTGAATTGGGAGCTCCCCATCCCAGCAAGCGTGGCTGGCCAGCAAACCCCTGAAATCCTCCTGCGTCAGCCTCTGAACCCTGGGGTACAGGTGTGTGATGCTACACCCAGTTTTTTACTTGGGTTCTTGGCACCCAACCTCAAGTCCTCATCCTTTCAAAGCAAATATTGCCCCTAGTGAGCACCTGCCCAGTCCCTTTCAAGTGACTTTTCCTCTCAGGTCAGTACTGAGCTGAGGGTGGGATGTGCATTTGGGCCTGAGCAGAAGCTGCTGTGGACAAGTTTAATACACGTTTAGTACCAGTCAGAGCTTCCTGATCTCAGCGCTGTTGCAAGTGGAGGCAAAATTCAAGAGTAAATCCCTGGCTTTCAGCTTCCTGCTGCTCACTGCACAATGTTTACTGAGATCTCTGGCTTCTCCCCTGTACATGCTAGGAATACACACTCCAAACTGAGAACCTGTCACCGCCTCCAGACATGGATACATGTCCCCTGAGTGCGGAATACACGACTGGGAGTGACCCTGAGTAAGAATACTACACTTACCACACACACACACACACACACACACACACACACACACACACACGGGGGGGGGGGGAGAGCTAGATAAATAGATGATAGATTAGATAGATAGATAGATAGATAGATAGATAGATAGATAGATAGATAGTTTCAAGACCGATATTAGAGCTTATAGAAACGGGGCACATAAAGAGAGACAGAACGTATAAGGAAATACGACCACTAAATCTGATCACCATGGTCACTGCTTTTGCTGTTCTATCTTGTCTCTGTAAGGCCGGGCTTCACTATGAAGCCCAGGCTGGCCTTGAGCTTCTGGTTCTCCTTCCTCAGCATCCTGAGTACTGGAATTACAAGCATGTACTAATCACCCCTGGCTGAAAATTTTACTTAGGGTAGTTAATGTCATTGGTAGCATACATGTTTGTACTTGAGACACGCTTTCGCTGTGTGGGCCAGGCTGGACACGTACCCGATGCGGAGCCTCAGCCATGTGAGTACTAAGATTATAGGCTTGCAGCCCCTTCAGCTTTTGTTCTTGGATTTGGTTGCTGATGTTTAGTTTTTACTTATTTTAGGCAGAGTCTTACTATGAAGATCCTCTTGCTTCAAGTGCTGCCATGGTCTCCCCATCAGGGCAGTGGCTGGAATCAGAGGCAGGAATGGAAGCTGAGCAAGGAAACTCCAGCTCAGCAACCTTCACCCACACAAGGAGACCAAGAGCCTCTCAGGGACAAAGCCAGTGGCTGGCATCAGCCTGAAGAGGTATCTTCCTCCTTCTCTTCCAACACAAGGAGTGGGTGGCAAACGGAGGGCTTGAAAACAGGAAGTGGGGGTGGCCTGGAGTCACTGGGACTTGGATCTGGAGCCAGCTCTGAGTAAGGCCCTCTCTGACTCACAGGCTGAGGCAGCAGAAGAAACAATGGGGCCCGTGAGATTCTTCTAGTGGAGTGAAATCTCCTCTACATCATTGGTGACCTTGTGGGCTGCCCCCGTGAGTGCGATCCAGGCTAAGGGAACAGCAGGTGCAGTTAAGGGACTCAGGCAACTTCCGGAACATCTACAGTTTGTCCATATGGGAGGAGGGTGTTCAGAAGGGAAGGGAATTAAGGCAACTGTGACTCAGGCTTAGCACAGAGCTGGAGATAGGGCCAGAGGTGAGGGCACAGTGCTTACAAGGAAAGAATGGGACTCTTCTTCAGGACGCATGCCCACATGGATACCTTTGGTAAAAAGCATCACACAGTCCTGTTTCCTCTGAGGACATGGCTCTGGATTCAGGGTGGAGGAGGTGACAGATGAATCATGTCTGAAGACCAGAAGACACCCATGGAAGGACTTATGTCTTTAGTCTCTGGAGTGACTTTCTTACCCATCTGCCTACCCGGGATTGGTGATGTGGGGAAGCCCTTCCTGTTGAGAGAAGGTGGTTGACTGGTCTGGAGCTAGACCCCCAGTCTGGCTGTCCTGCCGTCGGGACCACTTTCCACAGGGAGGAGAGGGTTTTTCTGGCTCAGCCTCCTGAACCTTCCCATCTTCTCAGGGGGGCAGTCTTGGGGGTTCTCCTGTGTATTCACAGTGCCCTCGCTTCAGGACAGCACCAGTCTTTTCATGATTGCAGGATAGGGGTCCACAATGCAGGGATAGGGACAAGCAATCCCACATGGAGCTTATTAAGAGCAAGTCTACTGCCCCGCTCCTGGCTGTCAGCAACTTCCTGATTCTGTACACAGAATCTCTGAGGACCCAATGGGCCTCCTGGGCTTCCTGGGCCCAGAAGTCCCAGCCCTCCAGATACTCTGTGGACCAGACAAAACTCCCCAGAGCCAGAGTTCCCCTGGTGGTGATAGAGAGAGAGAAGCTGCCCTCCCCTCCCTCTGCCACCAGGAGCTGCTCAGCGTCTGTGCTAATTAAACATCTGCTCCAAGCCACAATTTACTAAATTGCCTCACACTCTAACTTCTGGCAGGAATCGAACTGATTTTTCAACTTGAGGGCCAGACCTCTCCCCAAAAAGCCACAGCTTCCCAATGTCCTTAAGTCTTCCACAGAATTTGCTGTTCCCACCGCACTCCTGGGACAAGGAGAGAGCCTGGGTCAGGGATCATGATAAAGGCTCTGTCCCTTGCTGGGACAAGAAGCCTCTGGGTAAGTTTCTGGATGAACTTGTAATCAATTGTCCCCACAAAAAGACTAGAGGAGGATATGAATAAGTAATCAGACAGAAAGGCTTGCCAAATTGGGTTTAATCAAGAGCTAAAATGGGTGAGGCAGGAAATACGTCTCCATGAGGGTGGGAGATGAGGCTGCTTTCCTCAGACAACCTCAACAAAAGGGGGCTTGGAGCTTCTCAAAGCAGGGTCCATATGCCTCCGATGTTTGTTGGGCGATGCAAATTCCTGGACACAACCTCTGAGCATCCCACGTCTGTGTGCAGACCCTGACATCAGGACCTTTTATATCCAGTTGTCCAGGTTCATGGTGCCATTATCTGCTAGCAACAGGAGTAACACTCAAGTGTATTTCCCACATAGCGTAAATAGGCCTGGCAGCACTGGGGTAGGAAATAGTGCAGTGGGCAACGTGTCTGCAATGCAAGCATGAGGATCTGGGTGTGATTCCCCCAGAACCCTAGCAAAAACGCCAGGCTGGGCGGTACTCATCTGTCTAATCCCAGTGCTGGGAGACAGAGGCAGGACGGTTCCTAGAGCTCACTGGCCAGCCAACCCAGCTGAATCAGTGAGCTCTAGGTTCAGTGAAAGTGTCTCAAAAAGTTCAGTGGAGAGCAACTGTCTCAGTGACCTAGCCTGGAGTCACCTGAGAAAGGAAGTCTCAACTGATGGATGACTCAACTGTGGGCAGGCTTGTGGGAAGTATCTTGATGATTAACTGATCTTGGAGGGCCCAACCCACTTTGGATAGCACCGTCCCTAGGCAGGTGGTCCTGAGCTGAATAAGAAATCTGGCTAATCAGGAGTCCATTCATAACAAGCCAAAAACCGGAGAACCTCCATGGTTTCTGCTTCAAGTTCTTGTTTAAATGACTGCCCTGACGTCCCTCAGTGATGGATTGTGATGTGGAAATATAAGAGAAATAAATCCCTCTTTCCCCTAAGTTGCTTTTGGCCAGAGTGTTTTTATCACAGCAACAGAAAGGAAATTAGAGAAAACCACTCATCAATGACCTCCATGGCCTCCACAAGCATGCGCACACATGCATGCCCTCAATCACACATATGCACACACATGTGCTCATGTGTACACAATGCACACACAAATGCACATGAGCACGCACACACACACACACACACAGCCCCCCAAAAGCTGACTATGTACACACAGGTTCCAAATTGCTATGGGTCACTCAAACTGACAGTCTCATTCACACTGGGCAGCAGCCATCTTGGCTGCTATCCGACACCCTACCTCCATGTTCTTGCTGTCAGGTGCTCACTCCTTTCTGTTCAGCTCCACATCCTCACTCCCCAAATGCCTTGACTTCCACACCTAACCCACAGCTGAGCCAGGGACCTCTGTGTCCCTACAGCCCTATCACATTTAATGACACAAGTATGTCCCATAAAACTACCCCAGCTCCCTTGCTCAGAGCTATCATCCTAGACGGACAGCCCTAGGGAGCAAACACAGCTCCAACGGGGCAGCTGTAGGCTGCAGATGCAGCTCAGGGGTGGAGTGCTTGTGTAAGGGTTTGCATCCAATCCCCACCATCACCCTAAAACAAAAGAAAAATGGGCTGCTTGGTGCAGCCTGGGACAGAGAAAGGGTACCAGAGACGGGGAAGACTCGAACACCCCTTAAGGACTCTCAGTCTTGTGGATTCGTGCAAGTCCCCCAATTCCAGGTTTAGGTCAGACAGCACATCACTTTATTGCTGGCTCACTTAGAACTCACTATATAGATGATGCTCTTCTTGACTGTGGAGATAGACCCCTTCCTCGGCCTATCCAGTTCCGGGATCACATGCCATGTGCCACTGCACCTAGCTTTAAGAATACTTTTTGTCTCCCCATAAATACAGAGCATCTAAGAGACATCTCCCTGCATCTTTCCAAAATGAGAATGATTAGAATAGGGCATGGGTGGAAGACAATACTGACAACTGAGAAACGCACAGAGTAAGACCAATGCCTCTCAAGAAGAGCCTCCAGTGTAAGACATGCTGGGGACTGACACCCACACTGGGTTTTACCAGTCACCAACCATCCTGGCCTTTCAGTGGACAAAGTCCCCCTGAGATTGGCTTCATTGGCCGCACTGAAGTAGCCTGGGAAACATTATGACAGAAAGAGCCAGAAGTGCAAGCTTGCTGCCTTCTTTCTTGACAACCTTGTGCAAATTCCTTAGTAACAGGGATCTCATCCCTGAGCTAGTCAGTTATAAGATATCAGCTTTAATCCCAGCTTTTTTTTTTTTTTAAAAAATCCCCTAGAATGGACTTCTCACAAGGACTCCCAAATCCTCTACTTGACACTTGGAAGTCCATGAACATAGCAAAACATAATGAAAAATAAAATGAAACAAAAAACAAGGCAAAGAATAACAACAACAAAGCCCATGCTGCTCTAGTACCTATGGGGCTGTTTCTATCATTGTTCACTTGATTTGTTTGCAGAAGGGATTGCTTTGCTCCAGGCAGCATCCTATCCAGGAGTTCTCTCAGCAGAGGGCTGACCAGTGTGACCTTATCAAGTGCACCAAGGCTTCCCCTACCCCTCAGTGGCTCCTCCTTTCTTGTTGTGGACCAGTCCTAGACAGCGGGAGGATGTGGGAAAACTGGACTCATCTCTCCTTCCTATCTCTAGTTCTCCATCATGAATGCAGCTGTGGCTCTCTGCTAGTTCCGTGAGGCTCAACAAGGAAGCCCCTGGGCATTTTTATTGCTTACAGTCCCCACTGTTGTGACCAAATACCTGACAAGAAGCAACTTCATGAAGGAAGGAGAAAGAGTGGGATGCAGGTAAAGAGGGAGGAGGGGAGGCCAGCACCACTGAAGTGGGCTGGAGATGGCAGGGAGCTTGCATCAGCATGGATGAGCAAAGGAGCTGTTGAGGCAGAGCGAGCACACACAGGGAAGATGGAGCATTGCTCACATTGCAGCTGAGGTGCACAGGAGAGGGACCACTAAGCTCTGACCAGGCTCATGACCATCCATCCCACTGGCTCCATCTCTGCAGGAACCTCACCCCAGCTCACCTCCCAAAGCAGACGGGGCTCTAGGCACCAAGCCAAGCACACAGCACATTACCGCAAAAACAGGGGAAAGTCCCCAGCCTCACCCCGAGACCCCACCGTGGAGGACTGTAGACATTCCTCCTTTATTCAGCTGCTTGTCTCATGGGCACTGAGCCTGCATTAAGTCATGTTCATTTCTAGAAACAAAAGGGGAAAAAAGCCCTGAGAGCAGATGGTTAGAAATTCAGTGTATTTTCAATGTCTTCAGGTGCCTGTTACACATCCCTGGGGGCTCTGGGAGCATGGTGCCTCCAACACCACCACAGCATACAGCAAGGCCCAATAGTGTAGACAGTGAGGACTTCATGAACTCTGTCAGGTGTTGAGTAAATTGCCTCTAACCCACACTCCACAGAACTGATGATGATGGTGATGATGACGATGATGATGATGATGATGATGATGATGGTGATGATGATGGTGATGATGATGATGATGTCATCAGACTCCAAGCCATGCCAAGGACAAGTCCTGAATCAGCATGGCCCATGAAATTGGAGCTTGAACCTGATGCTTTGAAACCCAGTAAGTAAAGGGGGTATCATATGATTATATTGAGCAAACCAGATATAGTGTAACCTGGTCATCCCAGTACTTGAGAAACCAAGGCAGGAGGATTGCCATGAATCCCAGGCCAGTCTGGCTTACACAATTAAAAACTGTCTCAAAACCAATCAACAACAACAACAAAACAAACAAAAACCAAAATAAAAGAAAAAGAGAGGAGGCAGAGGAGGAAAACAAGGAGATGGGGGGGGGAGATGATGGAAGAGGCAGAGAAGGAAGAGAGACAGAGACAGAGAAACAGAGAGGAAGAGAGAAAGAAAGAAGGAAGAGGAGGAGATGAGACAGAAACAGAGAGAGGGAGAACAAGAAATGAGGGAGAGAGAGAAGAAAGAGAAGGAGGAGAGAAAGATAGAGATGGAGGAGAGGGAGAGAGAGAGAGAGACAGACAGAGAGACAGAGAGAGAGAGAGAGAGAGAGAGAAGGAAGAAGAAGAGGAGGAGGAGGAGGAGGAGGAGGAGGAGGAGGAGGAGGAGGAGGAGGAGGAGGAGGAGGAGGAGGAGGAGGAGGGCGTCAGGGGGACTGTAGCCTGCAGTCCAAGCTTTGCTGGGGTGGAGGCGGCATCTTGCGAGAGCCTTGCTATCTAGGCCAGTAAGTCATCTGAGGGGGAAAAAGTCTTTTATTCTGCTTGTCCCCCCTTTGAACAACTGAGAGGTTTTCCAAAAGTTTCTGTCTTCCCTTTGATTCAGAGCCGCTGTAGATGGTGTTCAGAGGCCGTAGGGGTAACAGGTACATTTCAAATGTGCGGAAATCACAAATAAATTGGATCCAGGATTTACAGCATTAGCGATGCCTTTGTTCTCTGGCATTGATGCCTGGCTTGTGGACAGTGGATCTGAACAACCCCCTGGAGCCATGGAGATGGGGCAGGGGCAGACTGTTGAAGGGAAGAAGAGGTGGAGTGATGGAGGGGAACAGACTGGTACCCAGGTCCTCAGATGCACCTCACTGGCACGTGCTTCAAGCACTCCTTCCAAACTAAGACCCACTCCTCTCCCCCATCTCCTGCATCCTCATCTCTACCTGCTGCCTCATCCTCATCCAAGTCCCCCTCGGTCCTCTGCCAGATGCTCCAGCGGCTTTCTGACAGTTCATCCTGCATCATCCCCATCTGTGCCTTCTCATGTCCATCAAAGATGACCTCTGCAAACTACACAGCTTCTCCGGTGGCTCTTTGTGAGAACCATTTAGACAGCTTCCTGTAGCACTGAGAGCCCTCTGGGTGCTGGCCTTGTTGTGGCCTAAAGTCTCTGCAGGAACAGCCCTTGCCTTGTGTTCTTCTCTACCCACCTCTGTATGGCAAGCAGCTCCTTAAAGAGGCCCCCACTTCATGGTGTGGGAAGCTTTGTGGAGTTTCCTCCCCTTGAGTGGGCACTGAACCTAGACACCCATGCCTCAGAACTGTATGCAGCCATGGTGACAGGGTCTGTCAGAACATCCTTCATCCTTACCCTGAAGGAGAGCTCATATCAAAAACCTCGGTGTATGGTACTGGAGGGACAGCACCTGAGGCTGGCCTCTGGACTCCACACGCACATGCACACACATGCACACATACCGTCCACACTCAAAGATGTACTGACCCTTGATCACACACATACAATGGAAAAAAATACTTCAAACCATTTCTACCACAGTCTGAGTACACCTAGTCACCTAGCACAGTCTGAGGCACCCTGATATTAGCAGTGACAAAGTCACAGGTTTTATTAATCCTGTTGTGGTCTGTGTCTAAGTCCATTTCAAATAAAAGTTGAGTCAAATTTCAGAGAGGAAGTGGAAATAGCAGGGAGTTGCAGCAGAGTGGACATGGGTTTTTCACTTGGGATGGCAGAAAGTTCTAGAACTAGAGAGCGGTAATGGTTACACAGTTCTGTGGAGGCACTCAGAGCCTGTTTGAGCACTTTAAAACAGTCCACCTAGTGAATTGCATGTTTTGATGTTTTGAAGTTTTATTTTATTCATGTATGATGCTTTGACAGTGCACAACATGCATGCAATGCCAATGAGGGCCAGAAGATGGCATCAGATTCCCCTGGAATTGGAGTTGCAGATGGTTGTTAGCATCTGTGTGAGTGCTAGGAATCAAACCCGATCCTTGGGAAGAACAGCCTTCTTAACTGCTTTTAACTGCCGAGCCATCTCTCCAGTCCTGCCAAGTTATTTTTTTTACCATGACAAAAAAATGCACCCTTTAATCAGAAATGATGCTGTATTTTCCCACCTGTATTCATGGGTGCCCCTCCCCCCAAAACTTTGTATATGGATTCTAGGTAAAGACCCCAGTAGGTGATTTAGAATATTCTAGATGTTTCCTTCCATGCTCTGAAACCTGCTATGACTATCCAGGAAACACATGTGAAGCAGGGTAGGGGGGGAAGTTGGGACAAAATGAGGTGAGGGGTGGAAGGAGGTGGCTGGGAACACCGCTGTCATGGAAAACTGGGGCATCTCCACAAGTAGGAACCTTGTTTTCACTCATTCCTCCCCGGCTGGTGACTTTTATCTTCATATTGTATTAGGGTGCTCATTAGTTAAGGGGTACCTGCAGACTCTCACAGCCTATGTGTGGAAGGGCTGGACTTGAACATGGGAAGCTGACCCATGCACTCTACTACATCAGAAAGTCTGCCGTTCCTTCCCATTTGGACTTTCTAGCCATAACTGGAAGCTGAGGGAGATACCCACAAGTGGAACCTCTCACCGTCTTGTCGGTGCAGGAGGTTTAATTTTCAGTAAGGAAGCAGAGAGATAGAGCTCACACCTAAGACCTTGTATACACATTCTGGGATGGATCCTGGGCTTCTGTCACTAGCCTGCCCTGGAGAAGTGTCTGAACTGAACTGCCCTCAGACCCCCTCGGAAATAAGGGTCCCTCTGAGCATCACCAGGTCTATGTACAGCCTGCTATGCAGCCCTTCTAAGACCTCCAAAGCCACCAGGTTCAAAGTATGCCTGGTCTCAAGCCAACAGCAATGTCTGAGCCCACAGCCTGGCAAGACAGAGGCCTCAGATGCCCCGGGAAGGCGGGTGCCTAATTGTAGAACTCAATTTTGTTTTCATGGGAATCAATTCGGAGGGATTTTCATTTTCAATTATTCAACAGCATCCAATTTTCCCTCTACACCTCAGCCAGACTGGAGGAGAGAGATTGCATATGTCAATCACCCTGGCAATCCGCTGGCCAGCCTGAGGTCACCCTGCAGCCCCTTGCACTGAGGGAGTATGACTAAGGTGTGGGAATGCGCCATGACAAATGGCCACACCACATGACTCTTGACCTGGACGCAGAGATGCTGTCTGTCACTTGTCCTCATGTCAAGGCAGGAAACAGAAATCTCCATGCCAATGAAAACTGCACATTTGGGGAGACCTGGGGAAGCAGGCTCTCTCTCCCACATCCTCATAAGCATCACAGAGGACACCTCCCAGCCCCCCAAATCTATAAGAATGTAGGGGTCAAGTAAATCTAGAGCACTCCTGAAGCTCCTCTTCCTCCTCTTTCTTCTCCTCCTGTCTCCATGACACCAAGAAATCTGAGAAATCTACCTTACTCGTCTTGTTCAAAACCGGGTATCTTTGTAGCCCAGGCTAGCTCTAAACTTGCAATGTGAGCAGATAACCTTGAACTTTTGATCCTTTCACTTCCACCTCCTGAGTGCTAGAATCACAGGTGTGCATCACCACGGATGGTTTTATGAAGTACTAGATACTAAACTAAGGGTCTCTGTCGTGTTAGACATCTATTCTACTGTTCATCTCTAGCCCCTACAAACAGCAATTTGAAAAATTGCAAGTTCAGGAACTTAAGCGTGATGGACAGCACCTATGTCTATGAATACTGCATTGAACGCTTGACATTGGTGATTATGAAGATCCCATGCTAAGTGTCCATCCCTGCCTAGTCTACTTGCATGTGTGTGTCTTCCTCCAAAGTCACCAGTGAAACTTAATCCTCAATGTACAAGCACTGGGTGTTAACACCAGGACCTCCGAAAAAAAAAAAAACAGTGACATCACACCTAGGCGACAGTGCAACCTGCACACCTGTTGCTAAGGCAACAGCCACCATATTCCCAGAATCTACTTGGCCCACCTTCCACCTTTACCTGTGACTACGTCACTATCCATATATAAATGGAAGACCCCTCTGATCTCTCTCTCTCTCTCTCTCTCTCTCTCTCTCTCTCTCTCTCTCTCTCCCTCCCTCTCTCCTCCCCTTCTGTTTTCACCGACACCTTCCCCCCTCTCTTTCAATAAATCCCACGTGGAACTGCTTGACCTGGTGTGGTCTTTCTGGAGCTGCGCGACCATCACAACACTGAGAGATTCAGCAACTAGGATGAGATGCTCATAAAAGAGAAGGCATCACAGAGAAGCCTGATTATTCCAGATAATTAGGAGGTAGGAAGACCACAAGTCCAAAGCCAGCCTGTGCTACTAGATGAGTTTAAGGCTAGCCTGGACAGCTCAGTGAGTCTCAAAATATAAAAAGCAGAGAGGGCTGAGGAACGGGCTCTGTGAGAGAGCAGCGGTCTAACCTGTGAGGAGCCCTGGGTTCTGCTCTCCAGCACTAAAAGAAAAAAGGAAATGGCTGGAGGGAACCGCTGCTGAGTCTTGCCTTTCTGCTCTCTGCTACGTGAGTATGCAGACAGGAACCT
>CM052710.1:88412325-88438042 GCA_028551405.1 Uromys caudimaculatus | reverse complement strand
TGGTGGTGGTGGTGGTGGTGGTGGTGGTGGTGGTGGTGGTGGTGGTGGTGGTGATGGTGGTGATGGTGGTGGTCCAGGCAAAGCTGGGGTTTGAGTGTCAGGAAACAGATCTTTGTATAAATTAAAGGTTTTTAAAGGGAATGAGACCCATATGTCTGTTCCATGTCAGGAACAACATTTGAGGAATGGGACCAGGGCTTGCAGGAGAAACTCAGTGACGGCTGAAAAGGATAGTATGTGAGCAGGAATGAATGCAGACCTGGGTAACAGGAGACGACCTGGGAGACACCAGCACTGGAGGACTCTAAGCGCAGGAAGCCCCCTCTAGCAGAGTAATTGTGGTGCTGTTCACTTAGAGACAGAGGGTAGCCATTTAAATTAATAATTGTTGCCATAATTATCATTATGGTCATAAATGCTTAAAAGAACTCACATCAGACAACAGAAATGACTTGAGAAACTCCCGTGTGCCAACACTCCAGGACTTCCTACCATAATTCAGTAACACAGTAACCTAGGAATGCAGTCTGCGCATTGGCTAGAAAGGATTTAACGTGTCCAGTGTTACAATAAAATGTGAAAACTCCCAACAAGACCAGATTGAAATAATAACAAAAATACTAAATAACAACTAGTAAATAATTAGCATTTTTTTCTCTGGACTCAAAACTATAGTATGGACAAGTTTCATCGCCTGTAAACGATCCCTCTTATACAAAGAAGATTTAAAACTCAACAATAAGGTCTGCCTCTTGTGGATATGTAATACAGATTAAATCCAATAATATGGGATCTTGGGGGGCGTCTGCCTTCTTTCACTAAGCACAGTGTATTATATGATCATCCAAGTGGCAACATGGACTGGCACTCCATTACTATATTCATGTTTGTGTGCATACGTGTGTGTGTGTGTGTGTGTGTGTGTGTGTGTGTATGTGCATGTGGATGTCTGTGTTTCTATACATATGGATGCATATGCACATGTGTAGGTGTTCATGTATATATGCACACATGTATGTAGAAACCAGGGTTCAATTTTTGGTATTATTCCTCAAGTATTGTCCACTTTACATCTCTGAGACAGTCCCACCTGTGTGAGACACCACAAAAGGAATGGCTGGCCAGTGAGCCCAAGGATCTACCTATCTGTGTGTTTTCAGTGCTGGGATTGTAGGAGACTTTTGAAAACTGAGGATTGAATTCGGGTCTTCATGCTTGCAAGGTAAGCACTCTATCCAATGAGTCATTCCTGAACCCCAATATTTCATTATTCTTATGCCCAAATAATACACCATTGTGTGACTGTATCCTCCAGAAACCTAGTGGGTTGGCCTGTTGCTGCTTGTATTCTAATGCTAATATTGGGCCTCAAGACCTGGCTGTCCCAGAGACAGAGTCTGGATGTAGACCCAAGTGACACTGTGTGACCCTGCTCCCGAGTTAATTTTGCTTGGTGAGTAAAGATGCTGACAGCAATAGCTGGGTGGACGAGACATTGGTGGGGGTTGAGGGTTCCAGTACTCAGGGGGGCAGAGGAGAACCACAAAGGGGAGAAGAAGGTGAAGGAGGAGAGAGAATCTGCCATGGGTTAGGTGAGTTCTTGGAATTGTGGCCCCGAGAGCTGGCCAATTGGAGTTAAGAGCAGCCCAGATAAAACATAGTCAGTAACAAGTCAGGGTTATCTATAGGAAAGTAGATTCTAATAGCATTAGAGGGTAGAGATATCTGGTCAGCTCTAGTGCTGATTAAGGCTTATTGTAAATATAAAGGTTGTGTGTGTGTCTTTATCTGGGAATTGAATGATCATGGCAGGGTAGAAACCCTGGGCTGGGATGAAAAATCTCTACAACACAGAAAGAAGTCAAATTGGCTACAGGGAAGGTCTGGAAGAAGGGAACTGAAAAATGAATACGGTTTCCCTCTAGTCAACACTCCTGAAAAGTTGTATGGCAGGAAATGTCACTATTGGTAGGTGTGACTACTAGAAGCACGGAGACATCTTGCCACCATACTCCTCAGGGTTTGGAGGATAACACTCTCAGTGATAACATCTGGAGGTTTAGAGGACTGCCCCTGCCCCTCAGCAGCTGGCCTGTCCTGCTCTCTTGGATTCTCCATGATTCCTGCTTATGTTTGAGAAACATTGGTCTAGATTCTAAACTTTTTGGAGGCCCCTCTCGCTCCCAGAAATAAGGGATTCCAGAAGCTTCTCCTCTTCTCCCCTCCCACGTTTGTGTATCTTATAGCTGGTGAGGCTGCTGGGTAATAAGCCCTGATAGCAAGCTGTTTTCTGCCTTATTGATTTCTGGTTGTGTGAATGTATGAGTCCTGACCTAGTTTAATAATAAGGTAAATTAACCCAGAAACTGGGCTCCGTCTTTAGTGGTCAGGCTGCCTTCTGGAAGGACGTCAAGGAGGGGTTAGCTCACAGGTATCTGGGTCTGTGGCCTCTGTAGGCTGCTGCTGACTAGTGGAAAGAATGCTGAAAGGTGGGGATTATGATGTGGTCAGCAAATGAAGTGCTTACTGTGGCTGAGTTCAGATTCGCAGAACTCACATAAAGTCTGATGCGTAGTGACCCTAGTGAACAGTCCTAAAGTGACATCAGAAGAGAAAGGACATTCCAGAGAAGCTCATGGGCCAGCTGGCCGGGTGTAAACAGCACTGAAGAACAGGAAACCCTGCCTTTAACAGAGTGGAAGCTGAGAACCAGTCCCAGAGGGTATCCTCTAACCCCACACCCATCCCTTAGTATTCGCTCACCCAAGAATACTCATACATGCAACCACACACATAAAGAGTTTTTTAAAAGGAGCACTGAGTGTCTTAGTTTTGTTTCCTGTTGCTGTGATAAAATACCTGAACCAAAGCAACTTCAGGGAGAAAGGATTTATGTTAGCTCACGGTAACAGTCCATTACTGCAAGGAAGCCAAGATGGTGGGAGCCAACCACACCCATAGTCAAGGACAGAAAAAGAGAGATGTGTACATGCTTGTGCCAGCACGTTTTCTCCTGTACAGTGCATGGCCCAGTCCATCAAGTGGTGCTGCCCACATTGGGCAGCTCTTCCCACCTCAGTTAACTTAGTAAAAACAATCCCTCATAGACATGCGTACAGGCCAACCTGACCAAGTTAATGCCTCATTCAGAATCTCTTCCCAGGTGATTCAATATTGTGTCAGGTTGACAGTGAAAACTATCGCATTGTGTCCAACTTAGGTTTCTGTTGCTGTAATAAAACACTGACCGAAAGCAACTTGGAGAGGAAAGGATTTATTTCAGATTACACTTCATCATCAAGAGAAGACAAGGCAGGACTATAAAGGCAAGAACTGAAGCAGAGGCCGTGGAAGAATGCTGCTGACTTGATAGCTCTGGCTGCTCAGCTACCATCCTCACAACCCAGGCTCATCTGACTGGGGATGGTACTGTCCGCAGTGGGCTAGGCCCTCTGTCAGTAAGTAGCAATCAAGAAAACACCCAGCAGATATTCCCACGGGCCATAGATGTGTATCTCCAACCAAGGTTTCTTGTATCAAGATGACAGTCACGATTAACCATCACACAATGGAAGAGTGGCCCATAGCTGTCACCCCCAAGTGGGGAATGAAAAGAATGTGGTCCAGGTTATTCCATGGACCTCAGGGTGTGTGTAAGTAACTTATGACCTGAGGCTTCCAACTGGAATATCCCACGCCAAAGCATGCACTGACCTGTAGAGTGTCTACAGGCCAGAGTAGGAGACATCACCATCTCCTACTCAGGCCTTGCAGGGATATGTCCCTAACAGTATTTGGGTTGTTTTCTTTTCTTGGAGTTGTGCCTTCCCAGGAAAGGTTGATGATTTAGGAGAGAGGCCAGGAAGTAAGAAGACTCAATGTGAAGTTTCCCAGAGGGCTGAGCTGAGCTAAGCATCCTAAATTCTGCATCTGTCTAGCAGTAAGCAGGGAAACAGATCCTGAGACCTCACAGTGTCTGTTCAGCCTCAGCTCAGTCTCTCCAAACCACCTGCATTCCCTTTCAAGGACTTGAATTCTTCATAAATGACCGGAAGTTGACTTCAGTCTCAAGGACCAAATCAGCCACTGCAGTATAAAACAGACCTATAACTGGCTTAGTCTGCTTCAGGCTGGCAATGATGGGCCTCTCTAGAATTAGTACTGTAGTATTTCCTGAGCTAAAATTTCAATGCCAGTCTAAGCTCTAGTGAGTTCCAGAGTAGTTCTGCCTTAAGGAATAAATGAGAAGGAACTAACTAAGACCCTCTGCATGCTCTCCTTTCTACACAGCGGGAGAACACAGACCTCAGCCATCTTTCTTTTTCGACCTCTGTTACCAAGTAAGTATCCAGCAGAAGCCCACCCAACTGTAGTCAGCACATAGACTGTGGCTCCAGACCGTGAGAAAATATATCTCTTGTCTTCCCATTACTTGGCCTCAGGGATTTTGTCATAGTCACGTAAATAAGACTAAGACAACTTTCTCTGGGCAAGTGAAGGAAGGGTGGAAATGGGGGTACAGAATCAGAGCATTTTTGGCAAAGGCCCAATAAATCACAGAGCCTAGCTAGCTTCAGCTTCAAAGGAAGATAGAACCAGCCATCCAACATGCCTCTGTTGAGATGGACACTCCTTAAACCATACACCACCTTCCTGGAAGCTGGCCCTGTGCTGGCATCTGTGCGGACTGATGTCACAGTGTATCTCCTGGGGGCAGTGCTTTCCCATTTGCACCTATGTCTACCCTGCTGTGTGCTCAGTCAGGCTGCTCATCAGTCATGGATATTAATGAGTCCCTATCCTATTAAGCATGATCAGAGAGAGACATCAGGACCACAAATGGTTGTGCGGGAAAGCGTGGGATTTGCTGGAGTAACCTTCTCCAGACTGCCTCTTTGCTGGAATATGGACCAGTTATGGCTTTATCTTCTCCTAACAGCCAATCCGGTACCACACAACCCTCTGTAACACCTCTGGGTTCTGAGTGTACTCACGCCACCCCACCCTGCACACCTTGACTCTTAGGGATACAGACAACTCCCCTTTGGTACCAAACTCCATGCACTGTCCCTCTTCTTAGCTTCCCTAAACCCTTTGGTCATTAAGTCCCTATTAAACTCTTCCCAGTCCTTATACCAAGCTCACTTGTGATGTGGATTTGGGGCTACCTCAAATATGACATAGTAGACCTCAAAGACAAAATTGAGGAAGAGGTGTGAACAGCTTTTGGAGGTGGCAGAGCTAAGGGTCAGAACTCAAGTTCTCACGACCTTCCAGAGACCTCCCATCCATTAATGGTATTCCACACTCACAGACACAATTCATATCTGAGATGTGTGCATTGACGGTAAATAAATGTCTGATCAGTGACCGAGAGCTGTAAGTGATTGAACCCACAGGGCTGGATAGTCTAACATATTCTAGCCCCAAAACAGCTGTATCCCAAAGTGCTCAGCTATAGCTCCGATGAGTCACTCAGGCCTCAGCATTGCCCCCAAATGCAACCCAGGTCTCCTCAAAGACCCGTAGCCAAATGACTTCAATCCCACCTCTACCCACAAGAGCAGCATCTTCAGAGTACAGCATGTTGAGAGCAACCCCACCTTCCTCAGATTGTATTTTTCCACCTCAGAACTTCCAAGTCCCTCCATTCCTTTGCACGTCATCTACAAATTTTTCCAATAGACTTCAGTTTTAGTGGGACTATTAAAAACCTGTCAGAGAAATGCAGGTAACGGCAAAAACATTTCTCTGGAGACGTCAGTCCCCCCACCTATCCATCAGAGCCGCCTTGCACACCAAAGCGGGCCTCATTTAGAACTTGTCAATTCTGATTATTAATGTGAGGAAAGCACCCGCTAAGTACATTTGTCTGGGAGGGGAGTCTGCAGGCCGCAAGGGCAGGCAGCTGCCATGGTGGCAGAGACAACTCCGGTGTCCAGCCTGGGCCTGCTGGAAGGCTACACAATTAATTAGGATTTGGCTCTCACAGCCCCTGAGGGAAAGAAGGTGGACAGGGCAGATGGGGAGGGCTGTGCAGTCTACAAAGTCCAGGCTGCCTCAGTCTGAGTGCAGTGCTCTTCAGATCTAGAATTCACAGCAGGCCAGCATGTTCATCTGTCCTCAGAATTATTAGCCTGTGAATTTCCCAGGGACTCTCTAGAAAAGCATCCTCAAGGTGAGGATCCTGCCAGTGAACACTAAGTCCGCTGGCTGTGTCTGTAACCACGGCCCCGCTCAGTTTTGGAGGTTCCACCAGCAATGCCAGCAAACGTATCTGCCTGTGTGTTAATTCATTTGTACAGACATACCTAGTACATGTGCACATGCATTATTTCTGTATTAATGGCTCATCCATCTAAACCTCAGCCCATGCACCTTTCGTGTATGAGTTCCTTCTTCTCCGTCACCCATCCATTCATGCAGCCACCCATGTGTGAATGTTTCTCTCTTTTTCTCATCTGCTCTCCATGTATTCGATCATGAGTTTGTACGAATGCCTTCCTCTTTCCTAACCGCCCATCTACGAAGCCATGTCTTCACACACACCTAAGTGTTTATCCCTCAACCATGTAGCCATCTATTTATCATCTGCCTATGTATTCATATGCATATCTCACACCCTTGCTCCCTTTCTTATCCACCCATCCCATGTTCTTCTTATATGAGAGATCTGAGATCCACAACTCCAGCTCTAAATTAGTATCTGGCTGACCACATGTAGACGTGTTCATCCTGGACAGTTCTGAATGTCTTTCCGTTCAGGAAGAATGGGCATGAATGTTTATCTATCTATTTGGCTGTCCACATAGATATGGATATAGACACAGACATAAATTGATATAAATATTGATATCTTCAACCTACCCTTCAGTTCATATATCAATACATACATTCATTCATTCCTTTACTCAATAGCATCCTATACATTCACTCATTTCCTCACTCAATGGCATCTACGTAGCAACTATTCCATGCACCATTCTGGCATCAAAGATTCCCAAACTGCATTAGACTCTGGCCTCAGAGTTCAAGGAGTTCTCTGGAAAGCCAGCAGCCCATGCTGGATGGATGAGTGTGGCTGCGAGCTGACTGCAGTGCTAAGGAAAGCCTTCCTGAAAGAACTCTCTGGCCTGAGTTTTGAAGAAGAGTAAGTTTGAGAAGCAGAGAACAGCATGAGCTGGGATGAGCAAGGCAGGTCTTCCTGACAGTGAATGTGGCCAAGAAGGTCACTGAGGGCAGAAACGAGAGAAGAACAAGGGAAATGTCAGGCTCTCTGAAGCCTCAAAGCCTTGACCATAATCACAGACTCATGGAATTGTGTGGTCCTGCAGAGGGATCAGAGAGAAGGTGGCACCTCCCACTTAACCTGACATGACTGATCTGCCTAATAGATGATCCCTAATTCTGTAGAAGCCCGTGGTCCATTGGCAGAACTCTATCGCTTTATTAATTCAACCCCATTTCACCTAACAATTCATGGGAGCCCAACGAGGGGGCTTCCAGTGAGAAGATGACACAGGCTCCATGTCAATGCTTCCTGCTCATTGTTTCACTTCCCTGTGGACTCCCGCTGTGTGAAACTCTGCTCTTCAAAGCAGCTGAGAAAAGTAGACCCTGGGGAGATGGTTTAGTGGGTTGAGTGCTTGCCATGCAAGCACGGGAATTTGACTTTGGATTTCCAGTACCCACACAATAGCCAGGCATGGGTCTATAATCCTAGCACTAGGAAAGGCAGAGACAGGCAACTGCTAGGGCTCAAAAGCCAGCTGAGATAGACAATTGGTGAGCTCCTGATTCTGTCAGTAGGAGAGTATATCTCAAAAATAAGGTGGAGAATGACAGAGTGAAATACCAGACATTTTGGCTTATCACCAACTTCACACACACACACACACACACACACACACACACCGTAGGACTTGCTAACAACCATATAGGTGGCTGAAACAAGAAAGGCCATGTTAGGAAAATACAGAACTTGTTTCCAGAGCAACTGTTATTTCTCTGCCCACTTTCAGCATCCCTCCCAAAGCTAACAGAAGGAGGACCATCGATAAGGATGTAGGCTCTCTTGGAAACATGTATGTACCCAAAAAGGCAAACCTGGGCCCTTGTAACTAAGGGATCAAGAAGAATGTCAAAGACAAAGAGCAGGGACATTTGCCACCGTTGTGTTCTGTTTCGGTTTGGATTGGGGGAGGGGTAACAAAGAATAGAGAGAAAATGGGGAGACACCCATTGAATCAAATCCTGCCTTTGGCTATGTTCTGAGTAGACAGCCATGAGTTTAGGTCTGACTTAGTATTTGGCTGCCTATGAGGAGCCATCTACAAAGATCTGAATGACTTTCTCTAGACATGAGGAAGAATGAATCTGGACGCACCTGTGCGTGAGAGAGAGAGTGGCAGAGACTGGAGAACTGACGGGCTAAGAGTAACTTCACCCCAGTCATGGCCACTGAGCCTGCAGATCTCAGGAGAAAGGGAGTGTTCCTATCCATCCTATGCAAGGGTGAGTATGATAAAATCCACCAACCTTTTGGTAAGACTGTAGACAGTCAGCATCTGCTATAGTTTTCTAGACAGAGGGGACAGGCTGATCCCCCCCCTCCCCAGCACAATCATCCCTTCAGCATCCAAAGGTAGTGGAGGGAGAAAAGGAGAGCTGTCCAAGCCGTCTCGTTGCCCCAGCTCAACAGCTTCAATTTGAGGAATTACTTGAGGCTACCTTTTGATGGGGAGCTTAAAGGGCAAAGTTTGGGCTGCAAATAAAATTGAGTGCATGGAGCAAGGGAAGCTAAACCACACCGCAGCGTTTTAAGGAGCTTAGAGGCAACTCCCGAGAAGAGCTTATTATACCTCAGCTTCCAAGGAAGCTGGGGATCAGATTTAATCTCCAAACAGGCCCCCAGTAAGGTCTCATCCCGGGTGAGCACAGCCTCTAGCAGAACCAGGGTCCCCTCCCAGCCCTAGTGGGGAAGCATGCACAAGAGCTCAGCCCTGCATGGAGAAACAGCTCACTCTGGACTTCTTTCTTCAGCTTCACTTCTGCAAGTGAACTATTGATGCTCTGTACACGGCTTCCACTGCGGGCAGAAGAGAATGGCCAGACTTTTAAACATGCTTGGCGATCACTCTCTCTGCCTAACAGCCAAGGATGTTAAAAATAAATAAATAAAAAGAAAGAAGAAATAAAATGAAAAGTACACACACTGCTAGATAAATCCACCAGATGGTTCTACTCCAAGGACCTACACATCGTGTCTGCCATTGTGTGGCTCACTTTGTAAATTGCAACAGTTTAGCAACCATCGCTCCAGTATTTTTTGCCTAGTTAGCCTTTCCACCTCGTTCCCTCAGTAACCAAACAACTCCTATCCCTCTCCCACACAACCCTGCGCCCCCAGACTGCTCCAGACACATATGTCTTTTGCTCTGGGACCCACAGCCGGATGCCAGCCAAGTATATTACTGCCTGGGAAATTAACTCACACACTGAGAATAATCACAGAAAAGAAATTTGTTTTCCTACAAGGGTTTTTCCAGCTGTTTTAATGCAGACAATTTTACCCTGAAACCCAAATTGGGAGAGAGAGAGAGACAGAGAGACAGAGAGAGAGGGAGAGAGACTTTACAATCTGCATAATTTGAAAGTGCTTAATGTAAATTGGATAGATCAGCCTAATTTTATTTCAGTACTTTTTAATTGCATTTATAATTAGTAAAATACGTTAATGTGCTGCATAGAAGGTCAGGAGTTCTGGGGGTAGGTGGTGATTGAGTACTCTAAAGCATGACTGTCACACATATCCCCAGAATCCTGTGGTCTGCTTCCAGCCACACTGTGAACCTGGTCTGCTTTTAACCCATTCATCTTCATCCAAATAAGCAATTGTGATTCCAGCACAGGGGAGGCAGAAATCATGAATTCCAGGCTTACTTAGGCTACATGGTAAGAGCCTGTCAAAAGATAGATAGATAGATAGATAGATAGATAGATAGATAGATAGATAGATAGATAGATAGATAATAGATATGATACAGATGATATACAGATAGATTAAATATAGATATAAATAGGAAGAGATGATAGATATAGATAGGTATAGATATAGATGCCAGATAGAGGTATAGATTATAGATATAGATATAATTTTAGGATTGAGGGTTAGAGTTATGGTTAAAGTTAAGAGTTGGGATTAGAGTTAGGTTAGGTTTGGAGTTAGGGTTAGGGTTACAATTAGAGTTAGAACCCCCAGCCATATATATATATGCCAAGATGACTCTGTAAGTAAAACCATTTTTTGCAAAAGCTTGACAACCCTGGTTTGATCCCTAATAGCCAACAGGAAAAGGATAAACCAACTCCTAAAAATTGTCCTCCAGTTGCCACACATGCAGAGTTTCTTTCTTTCTCTCTCTCTCTCTCTCTCTCTCTCTCTCTCTCTCTCTCTCTCTCTCTCTCTCTCTCACACACACACACACACACACACACACACACACACACACACACAAACACAAACACACAGACACACCAATAATAATAAAAACAACAACAAAATAGCAAATAATTTATTTTCTAAGTAATGTGATCAGATGTGCAATACCAAGTTAAAATTTGTTATTTAATCTTTTAGAGGATTTGGATCTCTTAGAATTCACTATGCAGTCTGGCCATCCTGAAACTTCCAGTAATCCTCCTGCCTCTGACTTCCAAGTGCAGGCATGTATCACTACACCTGGCTTTCCTTTGTTGAGTCAGTTGTTTTTAAGAAAGGGTCTTGCTGTGAGCATAAGCTGGCCTCAAGCTGCAGAAATTCTCCTGATTCTACCTCCGTAGGTCTATAATGGAGGACATGCACGCTCACACAAGACCCATTCAGTCATCTGAATTTCTTCTTGGTTCCTTCCATGCTTCTATGCCATGTCTGAGAAGCCAGCTTCCATTTGCCTTTCTGATGAGATATCTTCCAGCCATTACCTCCTTTCCCTTGGTATTGCCTCTCTCATTTGGCCTTCACAAAGACTGGCGAGCCTATGTGCTGCTTCCCTTCCTCCGGATTCACCTAGTGGCATCAGGGAGCAGCCCATTCCACAGGGTCTCTTACCTTCTAAGGTTCCAAGCAGCCTGGTTGGTGACCTTAGAGCAACTGAGGATAGAAGTTCCTAATAACAACCCAGTATCAAGAGCCATGGAACTAATCATTTTTCTCTATTTCATTTTTAAATTTCACCCTGAAATAAGTCACAGGCCATTGTAAGGCTTTGAATCACAGAATTTCATCCACATTACCAAACCACCTCCTGTGATTCCACAAGTCCTCGTCTGCTGACCCTTATTCATGGGCTGGAGTCACCAACCCCGCACACCAAGACCCCTGTTCACTTGTACCTTTTCAGGGCTAATGGGCACAAGTGGACCTAGGGTTGTTACCAGCACAGAGACACAATTTTCCATGGCTCATTTGTTCATCAAGTTCTAGCCACAGGATGCTGTTCCCAGCCAGCTCTTCACTTCCTTTGCCTGGTGAACTTTGTAGCCACACTAAACAGGGAAGGCTTGTCTTTCCTTTAGTACTCTTGGCTGCTCTAAACTCTATTGGATCCTGCATGGTCACAGGGTCAGTCACCCTGCTCTGACCTTTTTTTTTTTTCTGGAGTGATCTAGCTTAGGTTATACTTTCTTATGTTTATTTATTAGTTGCATTTTTTCCATGTTTCATATTACTGCAGGCTTCCACATTTGCATATGCAATATACAGGTATGTCCTCAACAGAAGTGAATGCTTCATGCACTGTGTATAGGGAGCACTCTGTCCTCAAGCCTGTATGCAGACAGAAATAAATAAATATAGACACACAGAGGAAGTGCAGCATGGATACACTATGTATATATAGGATGCATACCTCAGCATAGAATCCCATATACAAATATATTAGACAACACATATTAATAGAGAAGTGGAAGATATGTACACATATGTAGTGCGTGTGTTGTGTGATATGGTGGTGGTGGTGGTGGTGGTGTGTGTGTGTGTGTGTATGTGTTTACAGAAATGCATATTCACCTCAAGTGAACATATGTCTGTATTTGGTATGGGAAAAGAATGCCCATGTATAACAATGGTTTCTTAATTTTTTATTAAGTTTAAGAAATCAGTATGGAAGTTTCTGATTTCAGTAGATCTTCTGTATTGCTTTAGCTGTATCACTCCTAGGCATTTACCCACATCTGCACGTCACAGAGATTCTGGTACCTCCATGTTTACTACAGCGCTGTTAGCAATAGATAAGTTTCAGAGCCAACCTGGGTGTCCAGCAACAGAGAAATGGGTAGTAAATGGGTTCCTAGGTTTTATACACACACACACACACACACACACACACACACACACACACACACGAAAACAGAATGGCCATTTCATCGTTCTCCTCACTACGTGGACACTTCACAGAGATGAGAGTAAAGCAGTCAGCAGAGAGTACATCCCCTCCCTGTGGTCCTTATGTTCATCTCAGGGTAGCAAGTCCCCTCTCCAGCTCCAAAGGCCTATGGATAACAGAGAGCTTCAAGCCCTCACACCTTTGTTTATGTAACGCCATCTACCTAGAAGCCCTTGACCTTGCTGGTCCACTGAATAGCCAACTCTGGCCTTTGAAACTGATGACAACAAACCCGTGAAGCCTTCTCTGACCCTAGGTAGGACTTGCAGGGAACACAGCCAGAAGGAATCACCACTTCATGGAGAACCAGCTGTTTCCCAATGTGAGGGTAAACTATGTGTTACCCACATCACATTGACAATAACAGCAATCCCAGCAATGCATAGCTGCCATTGTTCCACATACACCATTTCTGTGACTTCTCAACTCAGTCCAGTCACATTTGTCCCTATTATTCAGTCATGAAAGTGGCGATTCTAAGATGTTGAGGAAAATATTCAAAATCACACTATAATGGAGCTCCAGAACTAGTATTCAAATCAGGGATATCTGCTTTGTATATCCAGAACTTTGCATACAGTAGATGCATAATAGCTGCTACCTGGAAGAATGAAGCATACTTACTAAACCCCTCTCCTAGTATGTCTCAACCACTCAACTCCAAGCAGGCAGGGTGGGGACACCCTTCTCGATGCTGTCCTCCGGTCTTCAGGCACCAAGACTTACGTACAAGTCAATATTTCATTAGGAGCCTATCACCAGGGTCAGTGTAATAATTAATGACTATCTGCTGGTGTGACTGCTTATCGTATTTTAGCTTAATTCCAATAAAATCTAAATGGTCTATTAATTTTCCTAATAAATTTAGATATGGCCTCTGACCGCAATCTGGCTTTGATTAGCTAACAAAATATTTGAAGACGGGCCAAGCCAGCCCTTTCAAATATTTCAAGCAAATAACAGTTAAGTGGATTTGGGATTGTCTGCCTCGGCTTTTGGCTGGCATAAGCAGCTGAATAAGAGGCGGGACAGCTTGGAACAGGACTGGTCCCCACCACTCAGGGCTGAGTCACACTGACAAGCCACTACAGTAGATGACAAGAAACCAAATGTGACCAAGATGAGGAGGTGATCTGTCTCTGGATCATAAGGAAGAATAAATATCTCTAGACCTCCCACCACAATGCCATGAACCCAGAGAAATAGGGGGTAGGCAGCTGGTTCAGTCAGCAAAATGCTTGACCTCCATGCGTGCAGACCCAAGCTCAAACACTAGAACCCACATACAAAGAGCCAAATGAGATGGTACATTTTGTCATGTTAGCACTGGGGAAGCAGAGACAGTCAGATTCCTGGGACTTGATGGCCACCCAGCCTAGCCAACGTGGCAATCGCCAGGCCAGATTCAAACAGTAAGGTAGAAGGTGCCTGAGGAATGATACTCAAAATTGTCCTCTTCCTCCACATATGAACACACATATGCAACTACACATACACGAACATGCACACATGCATGCACAAAACATACACATACACAAAGGACTGGGCACAGAAATGCAGCTGTGTGATGAGACCATTGCCCCGGCGATATCTACCCATCATCAGAACCAGTGGAGACACAGTATGGTGGCTTATGCCCCTAAAAACATGAGGAGAGACAGAGACTGGACATTCTTCCCCAGCTTATCACGCCCCTTGTTCTTTCCATCCCCCAAGCTCCAGGGTGAGTGTCAACATTTTGAGGGTCTCCTTACTCTCCTAAGGAGGACACACTGGCCCTACTAGTCAGTCTATAGTTAATTATCTTGATGGGATTAATTGGGCGCCGTCCTTTTGGAGCCAAAATAGCTCAAGGACAGGAATGATTTGCCAGGTCCTTGGCACATGCAGGAAGCACAATAAACACATCAGGAAGTTGTTGGGAGATAAATGATGTGGAGTGGATGATGCAAGGGCCATAGGCTAGAAAACGTTGGGAGGACACAGCAGACACAGAGAACAGACTGAAGTCAAACAGACCCAGGTCCAAGTCTTAACTGCCACTGGTTCGGCAGATGATCATCAGCAGGTTACTTAGCTTCTCATGTAGCCCAGGCTAGCCTCAAACTATACAGCCAAAACTGGCCTTGAACTTTTAATCCTTCTGCCTCTACCTCTCAGCTCTGGGATGACATGTGTGCACACCATGTCCTGTTTATGCAGTTCTGGGAATGGAACCCAGGATTTGATTCATTTTAATGAGCATTCTATCGACTGAGCTACATCCCCAGAAGCTCCCATATAATATTCTTGAGGCCACTGATCATTTTGCATATCCTTCCTCAGAGCTCTAGGACCTGCAAGGAAATGGGCACTCACTCACAGGACTTGATTCTGGCCCTGATGTGGGGTTGAACAACTCAGTCTTGTTTCTATGCCCTTGTCTTCTGGAAGGCTGCTCCTTTCCTTGAGGAATTCCCCCTCCACCCCCACTCTCACTCATTGACAGCGTTTACCTCCCTCCATGTACAGACTTATGTGTGTTTTAATGACTGGACCCAAAGGCCGGTGCTTCCTTTGACGGTCCCTAACTCCAGCCTCAGACAGATCATTACTCTCTATAATAGCTCCCCAAAGTCCAGCCATGCCATTGCAGGACATAGATTCTCATAAGCCAGACCTAGCTAACTTCTAGGGCCATCCCGTAGACATGAAAAACCAACTGCAGTGGCCAGGTCACTATAAACAGAGTTTTTTCGCAAGTGGCAACAATGGCATCCTTGTCTTAGAAGAGCAAACAAGGGGACTAACTCACTAGAGGATGCACTGGAGTGGTGGAGTCCAGGTAGTGTGGAAATCTGGGAAGAAAGCACTGCCACTTCACTAGGCAGAAGAGGAAAGACTGGAAGCTGCTACCTTCTCGATCCAAGGTCAGATGTACCAATGCCTCAATGAGAACAAAGGGGAAGTGGACCTTTCACAGAGACACTGTCCTCAAGAAGTGTTATTTAGGGGCAGGATACATTGCTCAGTGGGTAGTGACGTAAAAGGAAGGCTTCAGTTTGGAATTCCAGCATCCACATAAAAGCTAGGTACAGTGATACAAGCCTATAATCCCACTATTTGGGAGACAGAGACAGGAGGACCCCAGGGGTTTACTAGCCAGCCAGTACAGCTGAATCAATAAACTCCAGGTTCAGTGGGAGACCCCGTCTCAAAAAAAAGAAAAGAAAGAAAAAGAAAAAGAAAAATAAGAAACTACTGAGAAAGATGCCAAGTATTGATCCCTTGGCACCCACATCTGTGTGGACATACATACAATGCATATAAAATAACACATAATAATAAGTAAGGAATGTCCATAGTGAGATTTGTAAGAAACAGGACCAGAAATGTGAGGAACAAGAATCTAGACTAAGGGAGCAACATGGTGAAGATGAAGAAGAGGAAGAGACCTTAGTCCTTTCATGAGAACTGAGATGCTCTGTGTAGAAAGGTAGGAAGTGGAGCATGGCTCCATGGGTCAAGGCACTGTCCACCTAACACTACTATTGTTGAATGGTAATACAAGGAAGAGGCTACTCTCCAGCCTTCAGGCAGGAGATAAGTTTCAACTACTTCATGTCATTTTGCCAAAGTCATCCCATTCAGAAGGGTAGAACTGGAGTGGGAATCAAGTGTTATGCATGGTGCATGATGCTGCTCCTTGTTCAAGGAGTCTGAGAGATGTGAGTGTGTGTGTGTGTGTGTGTGAGAGAGAGAGAGAGAGAGAGAGAGAGAGAGAGAGAGAGAGAGAGAGAGAGAGAGAGAGAGAATGAACACTGGGTGTGCAGACCGGGCTTCCATATGAGAGCCAAGCTTTGCCTCACAAAATGTCGCCATTCTAGAAGCCTAGCCTCTCAGTTGCTAATATGTACAAGATGCCAACAGCTTCTACCTAGGTTTAATATTGGCTTAGCAGTCAGGAGCTAATTAAATGTTAATGTTCAGTCACTTGAAATTAAACATCAGGAATCTCAGCTTTATTTGTAGGTTGCTTAAGCCAGCATTAAGGTGTTCTGCTTGGCTCCCCTCCCTCTGGGCTGCCAGCTCCTTGGACTGAATCTCCCTCCAACCACAGGCAAACTCATCTCGCTCACCACATGCCTTGACACAAGACATCTGACATGCCCTGAAGTTGTGCTCTTCCATGGAGCAAACCTGAAGGCCTGAACACATGGGTATGTCACACATCCAGACAAACACACACACACACACACACACACACACACACACACACAAGTGTGCGTACACACATACTTGTTCACAGGCATGCACTCATGCATGCACATGCATGCATACATCCACACACAAATGCACACACACACACACATATGCGCGCGCAAACACACACACATACACACCACTCACATAAGCCTGCTGATGCTGATTTTCAGGGGGTGGAGTCTAAGCTAGCATCATGGATAGGCCTATACCTGTCATAGGCAGATGCCACAGAGCTTCTAACACATAACTGAAATTGATCTCATCATAGCTATGGCAGTAATGATGTTGATGATAGAAAGAACAGGGAAGGGAGGAAAAGAAGATGGAGAAAGAAAAGAGAACAAGAATTAAGTCACTTACAAGCCCTTTAAATTCCCATGTGATGCTCAGATACCCACATTCAGTGCAGACTGATATCATGTGTTTTTACAGACAGATAAGCCAGGAAAGATGACATCATCTGCTCAGTGTGTTGAGTCTGAATACTAAGGCAGAGACCCCCAAATGTTCCATCCCTCAATCATAGTGACCACACACAGGAGAACAATTCAGAGAAGTTAAGAGGATTGCTCACACACTCGTAGTTGCAGAGCCGTACCTATAAGCATGCCAAGCATAAAGGAATGAAGAGAGCGTACAAGGGCTCATCCTAGATTGCTTAGCCTTCTACATGAGGACTGGAGCAAGAATCCTGGATCCCTATTCTCTATGAAGCTTGGGTGTATCCATACACAGATAACATGTTGCGTGGTTTGAAAGAAAATGGCCCTACAGGCTCATTTGTTTGAATGTTTGGTCCATAGTTGGGGAAACTGTTTGGGAAGGATTAAGAGGTGTGGCATTGTTGGAGGAGATGTGCCACTGGGGGCGGGCTTTGATATCTCTCTCTCTCTCTCTCTCTCTCTCTCTCTCTCTCTCTCTCTCTCTCTCTCTCTCTCTCTCTCTCTCTCTCCTTCCTCCCTTCCCCTCTCTCCTCTCCCCCTCCCTCTCCCTCATGCTGTGGCTCAGAATTAAGCTCTCAGTTACTGCTCCAGCACCAAGTCTTCCTCCTACCTGCTTCCATGCTCCACACCACAACGACATCATGGAGTCTAGCCCTCTGGAATTATTAGCCACCTATAAACAATTTCTTTTAAACGTTGCTTTGGTCAATAGAAAATTAACACACACACAACCAATTTCCTCCAAACGTAGAAACCAGTAAGCTAACCCATCTTGTCTCCCACAGATCCCTGACAACTTGCTGAGTTCACTGTTATGTCTAGGATAATTAATGGAGGTGAGACAGAAACACAGCAGCTCTTCTTAAAAGAATAAGGCGCTTGTGCCTGCCACACTTCCGTTTCAGCACTCTGGCCAGCTCCGTGACACTTCCTGCAGCTTCCTGTGGCTTTGCAGGCTGGGAGAGGCAGGAAGCCTCATCTCAGTACCTATGCCAACCTGCTGAATTGAGAATCAGGATAAACTGCGCCGAGGGAAATGTCTAATCAAGGCCCAGGTTTGCATTTCCTCTTCAAAGGCATGTTGATAAAACAAGAGGAGACAGAAACAAACACTGCTAAGCTGACTCTCAGAGGCTAGCCAGCAAAGACGGAAAGCAGCGAGGCCAAGTCTGTGTACAAGGAGCTTCATGCACAGCAGGGCCACACTACCTTGGCACTGATCAGAAGTTAAAATGAAAATTCAGCAGGCATAGAGGGGTTTTAAGGTGTGGGATACACACTCCCATACAGGACAAAACCAGAGGCTGCTTCTGAGCAAGAATCAATCATAGCTGTAGAACCATGTCTCCAGGGTGTGTAAAGATCTCAGAGGACCCAGAGAGGCAGCTTTGCCACTAGAGGCAGCTTATGGACACTAGGAGCTTAGATGAATCCCCAAAACCCATGTAAGAATATTAAAATTTTGACTTGAACATGATAGTAATAGGTTTGTAATCCCATTACCAAGGGAGCAGAGAGCTGGAGCTCACTGGTCAGTTAGCCTGGACCACTTGGTAAGTTTCAGGTCTCAATGAGAAACAATGTCTCAGAATAATTTAAAAGATGGGGAACACCTAAGGAATGATACCTAAGGTCGTTCTCTGACTTTTATATTTGGGCAAAAATGCCTACGTATTAACACAACACACACACACACACACACACACACACACACACACACACACACACACACACCCTTAAAACTTTTTTAAAGATCTTATTAAGAACCAGAGATCGTTAGGTCAGGAACAAGAACATACTACTTATTCCCAGGGTCTACTATACAAACCCTGACACTGGGATCCACAATTTTAAGTCATTTTTCATAAACTACCTGAGCAGGAATCAGAAACCTTCCTATTTCGCCAGCTCCAGAAGATCCAAGTTCACCTTTAACATCCCCAATGCGTTAGAGACTGCCTGGCAACAGAGTCAACCACATTCAATATATCCTGCTGAATATTTTCAAACTAGCCAGTAGATCAGCATGACAATTCCAAGCTCTAACCCAGCCACAAAAAAAAAAAAAAAACCAGAAAGGGCCTTGCTTATTTTATTGCAAGCACTGCACATACATGCATTGTGTGTTGAGTTATCTGGCTCTTACCATGATTCTTTTTCTAAAAGACCTCTCATGATGATAGGAAATTGTGTAGGTATTTCCTCAGAATTGAAACATTTCATCCTGGAAAAAGGCTACTTAAGGATCAAAGAGTAAGCATAACTCACAAGTCTCAGGGAGTTCCTGAAACTTACAAGTGTCACAAAGTCCAGCCCAAAAGTTAGATAAGAAGGACTGTTAGGGGGGAGAGATTCTCCCAACAACCTACTTAGGGTCACACTCTCTTCAAGTACCACAAGAAACTCTAGAGGTACAGTCTTCATCCCCCTATCCAGGGGAGAGCTTTTGGCAATATGGCTGCCTTTGAGTTATTCGTGCTCTTTGAAGTGACTCCTCATCCAAATTTCTATAGGTAGCTCCAGTAAACTTACAGTTTCACCAAGATAAACATGTATATAATTGTTTCTTTGATTTCTTTTCTTTTGATAACATCCATTTACTATGTTTATTTATTTCACCGTCACCCACAGTGACACCATCCCTTGGAGATACACAAAGGTCCTACAGCCTGAAAGACCCTTGCTCACTTTGGCCCAGCTTACAACACCTGATAGGGTACTTTTACTTCTCTTTTTACTATGTTATCACTGCTTGTATTTTATAAACATGTCATGATTCATCTGTTCAATTGCCATTCCAGTGCTGAATGTCCCATGTAGATGGCTTCTGCAGTATTCCTTCCTAGCTACCACAGTAAGATTCTCTGGATAACATATGCAGCCAGCATTTCAGTTCCAAGTGCATTAAAATACTGTAGTGCCCCTTACCCCAGTCCCAGTACACATGGACAATACTCCAAATGGCTTTGTCCCATGGACCTTCAGCTTGTTGAACATTGTGAAGACACCAGTGCAGCCTAGGAGGTAACCAAGGGCTATCTCACTCCAAGAGAGTTTGGTACAGGAGTCAAAGGTGAAAGGTGGTGCTTCATGGTATAAACAAAGAATTGTGTGTGCTGTAAAGAAGACCCACACAGTAAACAAAAGTGATTGTAAAGTGATAGTTTGAGGGAGGAGGGCAGCTGACAGAGAGGGACAGTTGCATATCGTGGCTCACAGATGAGGAGAACAACTGCCAGAGAGTGACCATGACAGTTACAGACTAGAAAGCATGAGGACTCAGTGATGTGAAACAGCTGCCTGCTTAGTGGACAGTAAATGGGCCACAATTGAATATGAGGAGAGTTATGATACTTGCAGACCTGGGAGACTTTGGGAAGGTCAATTCAACTTTCTGGATGTTGTGGTTTGAATGTGAGAAGTCCCCAATAGGTGCACATGTTTGAATACTTGGTCCTTAGCTATTTGGGAAGGTTAAGGAGTTAGAACTTTGTTCTAGGAAGTAGATCACTGTTGTGGGTGTGTCTGAAAGCTTTACAATCAGCTCTACTTCCTGCTCACCCTCTACTTCCTGCATATACGTGCAATGTGATCAACTAGGTCCTGGCTCCTACCACCATGCCTTCCCTGCCTGGTGCCATATCTGCTCTGCCAAAGTGGAATGGTTCCCTTGAGATGTAAGCCATAATTAAGCCTTTCTTCCCTACATTGCTTCATGTCATAGTTATTTGATCATAGCAATAAAAAATAGCAGCTAACATGCTGAGATTCGGTGTTGTTCATGACAGGAGAGGGATTCTGACAGCCTAAACTCTTGTGAGTGCTAACCTATGGCTGGCCTGAAGCTTAGCATCAAGAGAACCACACACATACACACATACACACATACACATACATACATGGTCATGCACACACACAAGTGGCCCAAGAGCTACTAGAAATGCAACCCAACACAAGATCATAAACTTATTTAAACCATAATTTTTTGCTCAATTACATTGCTCTGAAACCGAACCCTTTTAGATGCTATGATAACATCACACCTCAATCCTGAGGCTGGACACACCTGCTAGAGACATGCATGCAGCGATGAATAAACATGCATGTGGGCTTGTGGGCTTCCTAAAGTAGCTTCTTGTCAATAGAAATGATAATCTGTGCCCCTTTTCTGTCACTCTCCACCACTCTCTGCCTCCTCCCCCCTCAAGGCTCTGGCTCCCTGGCTTCTCAGAAATGATAATTAATTCATACTTTGGACTTGCAGGATTATAAGGTATTATATGATGGCAGAGCTAAGACAAATGCCTTAATTCACCAGCTGCCATGTATTTAATTAGAGATTTTGATGAATCCTCCCTATCCAGACATGGTTTCTTATTGGAGTGGCATGCAGGAGCAGGAGAGGGAGACAGAGTGGGAGGGATTTGGACGCAAGGACTCCAGGATATCAAACTTTTTGTGAGGCTGAATGGCTGGTCGGTTAGAACCATCTGCAAGTGGAGTGGTGCTGGCTACCAGCTCTCTGATGTGCACAGGGGTGGATGTCTCAAAGGGGGCTTCTGTTTGCTAAGGATTTCAGGGTGGGATCACAGAGATCTACGAAGCTTCTGGGGGTTCATATTTTAATTTGTAATTTTTCTTGTTTTGGAGATAACTGGTAGAAGAAATAGCTTGATGTTCTTGCTGATAGCTACACTCGTGTGTGTGTGTGTGTGTGTGTGTGTGTGTGTGTGTGTGTGTGTGTGTGTGTGTGTGTGTGTACATGCATGCATACATGCACAAGTGTATATGAGGGGTAGATCTGAGTGTATTGTGAATTTGTATGTGTGAATCTGTGGGAATTTGTGTAAGAATGTGTGAGTGGGACACACACGACTCATATTGTATGTACTACACTCATAGAGTTGAAAGCTCAGGAAGACTTGTTTGATCTTAGAGAAGAGCACAATTGATCTTTGTTTAAACAAACAAACAAACAAACAACAAAAAAGCCAGGTTGCACTAAATATCTCCAGTGAAGACAAAAGTTAATAAACTTAAAATAAGTTTCAAACAGAAGGATTGGCACACCAGTCACTTCTTCTTTTTGCTGGAAACAAATGGTAATAAGCTTCTGGCACAGAGAACAGGTCTGGATTTGACCCTAGAGTGGCCCAGTTCACAGCTCTGGAATTTCTCCCTATGGAGGTGGGTCCACAGTAGCCTTCCCAGCACCCCTCCAAGATAATCAGTCCTTCTTCCCAACCTTATTCTTCAGATGAAGGTAGGGTGACTCCTTCTGTGGTCCTCCAGGCAAACCCTGCTGGGAATGCACTTTGCAGGAACTCCAAGGCAGACCCTTGATTCCTGCTCCAGGCAGTTCTTTAGCAAAGCCCGACAACAACCAATGTCTCTTAGATGCATATCCACGTTAATGTCACAGTAATCTGTATGTATGACAGTGAACACGGGCACTGTGATCATTAGCTCCAGGATTAGATGTAAATTACACCTTCATTTTGAAAACTCTCATGTAAATATGAGAATGAGAGCTAATCTGCTTTGTTAGTTCTTTGAAATTTTTGTACAATGCATGTTGATGATATTCACTGCACTCCCCCAATCCCCCCCAGATCCACACCCCTGCCCTATCCACTCAACTTTGTGTCTTGTTTTTTATTTTACAAATGTCCAATTAGTGCTTTTTATATACTCTTGGGGGTGGGGCATGGTCTACTGGATCATGGTCTTCTACCGTGGGTCACACCATCAAAGAAAACTGACTCTTCCTCCTCTATCAGTATCCACTACCAATATCGCCTCACCCAAGGGTAGTACTGTATGTCAACCCTCCTCTCCATACTGGTACTTGGCTTGCCTTGAGCTTCCACAGGTCTTGTGCAATCTGTCACGACTACTAGGAGTTCATATGTGCAACTTCTCCACTGTTTCTGGAGAATGGTGTTCCCTTATAGTAATCCCTATCTCTGGCTCTTAAAACTTTTCTGTCTCCTCTTCTGCAATGATCACTGAGCCCTGGGAGAGGGTTGTGATATAGATGTCCCATCTATGACTGAGCATCTGTAGTCTCTGATTCTCTGTACTTTGGCCAGTTAAGGGTTTTAAATTAATCACCATCTTTTGCAAAAAGAAATTTCTATCTTGAAATTTGAGCGATCCACTAAGTTTAAGTTAAGGGCATGATAATAAGTCATTAGGAGTCAGTTTAATTATATATTCATTTACCAGAAAGATAGGGGTAGGTTCTCCCCTACCTATAATGGGGGCCAATTATCCATATAGACTCAGGTTCTTGGTCATCATAACAGTGCTAGACATAGATTCAATCTTGTGGAATGGGCCTTAAATCTCATCAGAAAGTAGTTTGAACCAGTGAGCACATATAGCCAAGTAGATGCTAATTTTAGGTCTCTGTTTTCAGTTTGGCAAGATTTTTAAAATTGCTTTTATTTTTCTATGGTATGCATAACATCCTCCACCACTATAAAAACTAGCCAGAAGGGAATAGGCTTCCAGGTCAGTACTAGCTTGAGTGCTCCATGTCTTATAAAGTGTGGGGTGTGTTCAGCAGTTGTGACAGTTAAGATTGTTTCCATGGTTCTAAATGATGTACTTGGTTAGGGGCTTGTGGTGATTTGAATGGGTTCCCCCCATACCAGTAGACTCATGTGTTTAGATGCTTAGCTCATAGAGAGTGGCACTATTAGGGGGCGTGGCCTTGTTGAAGTAGGTGCTGCCTTGTTGGAGGAAGTGTGTCTCTATAGGGATGGCTTTAAGGTCTCCTATGCTCAAGCTCCACCCAGAGTAGAATCCAGTCTCCTCCTTGCTGCCTGCAGATCAAGATGTAGAACTCTTGGCTCCTCCAGTACCAAGTCTGCCTGCATGCTGCTATGCTTTCTGCCATGATGATAATGAAGTAAGCCTCTGAAAGTGTAAGCCAGTTCCCATTAAGAGTTTTCTCTTATAAGAGTTGCATTGGTCACAGTGTCTCTTCACAACAATAAAACTCTAGATTTTTGGTACCAGGGACTGGGGTATTGCTGTGATAGGCCTGACCCTGCTTCTGTCTGGAGGAATGTGAATTAGGGGCTTTGGATTAGGAAAGCAAATCAGTGCTTTAAGTGGAACTTAGTGGGTATGAAAGATAGTAGTTCTAAGGGTGATTTGAACTGTGGGGGGCTTGGCGCAAAAGGTTTCAGAGAAGAATCCTAGTATGTTGCCTAGATATCATTCTTGTGATATTTTGGTGATGAATGTGGCTACTTTTTGCCCTTATCCAAAAAGTCTGCTGGAGTCTAAGGTGAAGAGATTTAGATAATTACATTAGCAAAGGAAATCTCAAAACAGCCAAGCATAAGCTCTGTCCTATGACTTACTCTTAAATTTACAGTGGGTTTACAGTTGTACAATGGATAGTTATATCATGTTAGACAATATTATGACCTGGTTATTGTTTTCATTTGCACATAAGGAGAAATAATTGTGTGTCAAGTTGACAAAGGGTGAATTATGGCGGCTATTCTTGGTTGTCAACATGACTATATAAAAAATGAACTCTGGCAGCTTGGGCCACAGGGCTCCACAGCTAATCAGCGCAGGGACAAAGATCCCACTCAGATCTCAAGAGCCAGGAGAGGGCCAAAGACACGCCCCACAGCTCACCAGGTACTGCCCCGAACCCGCGAGACACAGGGACCAAGGTAGGCGGGCCTAGAAACCCCCCTGGATCCCAAAAGCAGGCGGCTGTGGCAGGAAACTTCTGCCTGGGACACTAGGATTCCATAGACAAGCAGCTCTGGGAGAAAACCCTCTCTCCCAGGAACGCGGAAAAGCCCCTACCAGGGGCAACGCGTCCCCAGAGCTCACTGACTCCGCCCGCTTTCCACGGGCCACAGAGACTGACGGTCAGCAGCTTCCGGCGACGACCGGAAACCTCAGCTTGGGCCACAGGGCTCCACAGCTAATCAGCGCCGGGACAAAGATCCCTCTCAGATCGCAAGAGCCAGGAGAGGGCCAAAGACACTCCCCACAGCTCACCAGGTACTGCCCCGAACCCGCAAGACACAGGGACCGAGGTAGGCGGGCTTAGAAACCCCCCTGGATCCCAAAAGCGGGCTGCTGAGGCAGGAAACTTTTGCGTGGGACACTAGGATTCCATAGAGAAGCAGCCCCGGGAGAAAATTCTCTCTCCCAGAAACGAGGAAAAGCCCCTAGCAGGGGCAACACGAGCCCCAGAGCTCACTGACTCCGCCCGCTTTCCGCGGGCCACAGAGACAGAAGGTCAGCAACTTCCACGACCAAGATCAGACCTGGTGCCACAGCTCTCCAATCCCAAACACCTCTCAGAGAGAGCTGGTCTTCAAGGAGTACTGACACAGAGACCTGCAGGAGGGGCAAGCCACAACCAGACAGAGTAAGATCAGCTAACAACAGAGTCAACAAGATGGCAAAGGGCAAGGGCAAGAACATAAAGAACAGAAACTAGGAGTACTCTGCACCATCAGAACCCAGCTCTCCTACCACAGCAAGCCCTGGATACCCCAACACACCAGAAAAGCAAGACTCAGATTTAAAATCATTTCT
>CM052710.1:88369597-88411825 GCA_028551405.1 Uromys caudimaculatus | reverse complement strand
TCTGGGAGAATCAGCATCCCTGATCTCAAGCTGTACTACAGAGCAGTAGTGATAAAAACTGCATGGTATTGGTACAGTGACAGGCAGGTAGATCAATGGAATAGAATTGAAGACCCAGAAATGAACCCACGCACATATGGTCACTTGATTTTCGACAAAGGAGCGAAAACCACTCAGTGGAAAAAAAAGAGGCTTGACTTTTCTGATTTCCCTTAATGCCAAGGAAAGGAGATTGGTAGTAGGGTGGGATAAGGGTCCATTCTCAGATGCGGATGCCCACAGACTTGGGCCTGGCTGGTAGCTCAAGGAAAAGACTACCGTGGGTCTGGCTGACCTGGATTTAGTTCCAAGGCTACCCATTTGTGGCTATTAGACAAATAAAAAGCCAAACTTTCTCTAGCCCTCAAGGAAGAGCAATGCACATCTTTCCTGTCTGCCTTCCATTCTCAGCCTCAACATGTGTGTGTGTGTGTGTGTGTGTGTGCGCGCGCGTGCGCACATGTGTTCATATGTGACACGTGTGCACATATTCCTAAGTGATTTGGTGTGATATATATGTCTATGCACGTATATAGGTCAGAGGATGGCTTTGACAGTCCATCTTGTCTTTGTGAGAGAAGGCCTTTCACTAACCTGGAAGTGGCTGTACAGACTGACCAGCAAACCCTAGGGGTTCTGTCTAAGCCTTCCAGAGCTGAAATTACAGACATTAACCACCACATTTCTGTTTGTTTGCTTGCTTGCTTGCTTGCTTGCTTGCTTGCTTGCTTGCTTGCTTGCTTGTTTTTAATTAGGTTTTGGGTATTGAACTCAGGTCCCTCAACTCCCCAGCCTAAGCATTTTTTTATTATTATATATCCACACTAAAAGGAGGCATCCTGCACATGGATCTCTCTGAGTTTTCACTGGAGGCCTAAGAAATAAATACCACTTTTTCCCACTTAACTGATGGGGGGGGGGGGTGAAGGGTAGAGTGGCTGACCGTGCAGTTACCAAACCAGCCTTCACAGCTGGAGATGATGATGAACCAATATGTATTACCAGTATCTCTCCAATCATGACTGTGGTGCCCATAAACCTCCATTCCAACTACTGGGAATCCATTGATGGATGTGGAGAGGCTCCTGAATAATAAATAAAGTAGCTGGACCCCAAGAATTCACCATTTCTTCTCAATACTATTCCGTGAGTCCATGAGTTCAATGGCCCTGCCACATACAGAAGACACTGTTTCTCAGCAGTCTTCCCTGACCTCTGACCCTTAGAATCTTCCCACTTCCTATTCTCTGAGTGGGGTTCCTTGAACCTTAGGCAAAGAAGATGTGCACAAGACCTGCACGAAATCAAGCCATCCAGCATTTCAGCATGGGTGGGGAGAGCCTCACAAGGCCCCAGTGTTAGCCGAGGAGCGATTGACAATTGATGATATAAAGAGTCGCGTCTCTCCAGGAGCATGGACCCTGGAAAGTTGACCATGTTTGGTTGCCTAGCTCTGCACCGATGCATACAGCGGCAGCATTGGGGGCGGGGGTTGTCGTAGGATTCTGGGAGGAGATAGGAGGGGGTTGAATATGATCAAAATATATTGTGTACATGCACGAAATTCTTGAAGAATAATGCATTTTTTTTAAGAGGGAGAAAAAGAAGAAGCTAGACTCTGGCAAAGTGGCCCTGCTCCATTATGGGCAGTCTGGAATTTTAGGCGCTGTGAGAACTTAGGACAACCATGGGTAATGTGGGGCCTGGGTAGCACTAGGTGTGAACCATATGGCATCAGTGACACACGTGCATGCCATCAGACTGTCCCCAGCCTCCTCCAAGTTACAAAAGACACCCCGATCTTCTAACTCACCCATGAATCTATCATCAGCCACACATTTAGTGCACACCGGTGAGGACACAGTCACAGTGTAGGTACACTGTCCACTGGTGAGAAAGACAGAAAAAACAGAGAAGAAAGAAAGAAATGCTCTGCTGGGCAGGGGAGGCAGCTCAGTTGGCAGAGGGCTTGGCTAGCATGCAACGAGCCCTGGGGTTTGGTGCCCAGAGCAGTATTAGTCCAGCATGGTGATACACGCCTGGGATTTCACACTCGGAAGTGGAAGCCAGAGATTCTGCTGGGACAGCGAAGGAGGCTATCCATGGCAACATCCTAAAGCCAGTAAATAAGGATCTGAGAATAAAACAATAGGCCCAGAGGCAATAGGGCAGAAGGAAGTATTGCGTTACCCAGCCAGGTCGGAATGCTGTGATCCCGAGAGCCAGCCCTGGCAAGGACTGAAGGAAGGAAATCCAGCTTTACTTAGACTCCAGGGCTCACACACATTGACTCTGCAGTGACCCTGAGCTGATGAACCCGAGCCAACTAAATAGCTGAGGGTAAATCACTTTCAAAATCCAAGTTTAAAAAAAAATACACCCTTGGAGTGAGCGTTCTCTGATTTGTGCTGACTTCAGGAGGCCGGCAGACTGCCTTGGTAGCAATTTTTAAAAATAAAATGAAAAGCAATTATGTTCCATCACAGCAATTTTACTCAGTGAAAAACTAGGGTGTGCAAAAAGAAAAAAAAATTAAAAAATAAATGCAAACCCTTTCACTCTCCGGGGTCTCCTGGGCCAGGGGCTTCCCTCAGAGCCAGCAGCTGGCTCTCTCCTTTTCCAGGACATGCACTAGGCTGTCTCCACACCCCATGGGGACAGGTGGGCTCACGCCAGTGAGGCTGGAGCCAGTGGCCCTGAGCACAGCCAACTAGGACAACCATGGGGCAGAGACAAAGGAGAGCCAGCCTGTGTATCCCAGACATGCCAGTTTCTAAGCAGGAAGCAGCCGAGCCGAGCCTCCTGAGGTCTGTAAATGTTGAACTGCAGTCAAAAAAAAAAAAAAAAAAAAAGCTGAGAACACCAGAGAGAAGGGGAAAGAGGCTGCTGGATTCTGTTACACTTTTAACCTAGCCAGACACCCAAAGTTCTCCTGACTGGCACATCAGTACCCTACTTTCTCATCTGGTATCCCCGCCCTAATGAATGCCTCTGTTTGAACAGAGATATTTTTAATGTAAAAGCAGCACATGTTCCAAATATGGAGCCAAGGAAATAAAATAAAAAGTTCGTCCTCAGTGTCACCATTGACAATAACCATTCATGTATTGCTGTGTAACTTTCTGAGACAAATCTCAGGACTTGTTTCTCTACTTCCACAATGTGGACCCTGAGGATCTAACTGAAGTCATCAGGATAGAGTAGGGTGAACAAGTGTCTTTCCCCTCTGAGCCATTGTGCTGGACCATGGGTTCAGTTTTTAAGCAAGCTGTAGCCATGTGACATGCCATGGACCATAACTTCTCACTGGAAGAACCGGAAGTATCTATATGGAAATGGTAGGATTATCCAGATGGCTTCACCAAGTCATGGTGGACAGCTGTGCCAGATCCCATTTTACAGCCAGACCACCAGTTACAGCATTATCTCCCCAAGGAGTTCCTGCCAATATAGCCACCAGGTCAAAGTATCAACTTGTGTTTAACGCTTTTGACACAAGTAAATTGATCTTATAGCCAGATTTCCCCAAAAAAGAATGTTTTAAGTTGTCGTTTTACCAGCCTCTTGGAGCCAGCCAATGCCCCTGCCTTCTGCAAACACCTAACTCTCTTTCTGTCTTTTCCGTCCTGTGATCTTTCCCGGGGAGGAAATCACATCTCCTTTCACTCCTTGCTATCCAGCCTGAACATTTTTCTGTATGTGCTGGCCATTTAATTTTCTTTTTTGTGTGTGAATTGCTTATTCATAGCTTCAATGATACATCTTAATTAAGTCTAGGATGGAGAGGAAAGAATAGAGAAAATTAATAATTATTGCATGCTTGTCATTTGCCAGACAGTGAGTGCTCCTGGTTTTGTGGGGGAATTCATTTACTACCACACAGATCTGTTATCATCCCAGCTCTATGGCTGATGGTGTCACAATGTGGAGCACTGCACGTACCCAAGGACACTTGGCTACCCAAGCTCTCGCCTATCAGTAGCTTCTGGGATCAGGGGAAAGACAAGACCTAAGATGCTTTGGACCTAATTCTCCTGTGCTGTTCAGTATTTTTGTTGTTGCTTTTGTTTCTGGATAGAGTCTTATGTAGCCCAAGCTAACTCTGAACTCAGTGTGTAGCTGAGGATGGTCCTAAACTCCTGCTCTGCTCTTCCTGTCTCCATTTCCCAGCTGCTCAAATTACAAACGTATGTTACCACCTGGTTCTCGAGATTTCAAGGTTCAGCTATGTGACAGAATACATACGTTTTGTTCCTTTTCCTGGTTGAATAATATTCTATTGTGTAGATATACCATCAATTTGTTTATCCACACCCCTGCAGATAAAAAATTGAGTTTGATTTCACCATCTTGTCACTGTGAGTCAGTGCTTCTAGCATATGAGGACTTCTGCTTGAGTTCTTGCTTGTAATTCTAAGAGTCTGTATGCAGGAGCAGAATGCAGTGTTTGCTTGTTTTGCTAGAAGGGACAAGGTTCAGACCAGAAGAACACCTGCGAGTGAGAGGGGCAATTGTCATATTTGTAAGAGGGTCCGAATGCAGAAATCACCTCAGCACTCTAAAGGCAGATGTGATAGAAGTTGGCAGAAGAGCTTCATTTCTGCCTCAAGAGAGACCCGGAGTGTAGTGGAGGTGGCTCTGTGAACAACATGCTCGCCATACAGGCGTGAGGGTTTGGATGCGGATCTCTAAAATGCATCTGTAATTCTGGTCTGAGGGCAGGAAAACAGGTAAGAACCCTGAAGCTATGGATAACCTAACCAATGCTGATCTGCAGGTTCAGTGAGTGATCCTGTCTCAAAAAGACAGGTGGAGAATGACTGAGGAGATACCTCATGGATATGTCAATCGATGGCTCTCACCAGCACGAACATATACCTACATCATGTAAACACACACACATACACACACGTATAAATACACCAACACACATACACAATGAATGAATAAACAAGCAAATGAATCAGTGAGAGACACAATCGGTGCTTAACAGTGGTGGCCAAGGGAATCTCCTACTGAATCACTAAAAACAGATTGAGTGAGCTGAGGGTATCGCTCACAGGCACAGTGTTCACCTAGCTTGCAGGAGACCTGAGTTCCATCCCAAGTGTGTAAGGTTTTTTTCAAAAAAGAGAAAGGAATGAGATCCAGGAACTGTTAATGAAACCTTGAGCTTGGAGTTCATATCAAAACCCAAGAGTCTGTGTATATCCTGAAGCCACTGTGTAGCATTTCAGGGAAAGCCCATAATCTGGGTAGAAGGGGGTTATGTGGGTGGCCTTGAGTGTACCAGAAGAGTAAGATCCAGGAAGACACAATCTCAAAGGCAGAACATGAGGGATCCGTGTATCAGAACAAAGGATTCACACTGTGGGCAAATAGCATTTGTATTTAAGGACACCCTCAGGATCCCAGGAACTATCCTAGAAGCTGTACAGAGATCTAGGCAGTAGGCAAATCTGAATATTCTAAGCGAAATCCTAACCTCTTACATAAGGGTGCCAGGTGAGGGTAACCATGTAGATGCTGCCAAAGATAAGTATCAAAGAGAAAGTGAAGAACCCCTTTAACACAACCCATGATACTCATATCCCCATTTTGTGGAGGTAGGATGGGGGTCTGGTAGGCAGAAGGAATTTGCTGAGTGCTGAGAGGCTCATTCATGGTAAACCGTGGCTGGTGACTTCTTCCATTGCAGCTCACTGCTCGCCTGTATCCTGTTAGCTCTTCCCTGTTGGATGTGCAGAACATCCAAATGGAGTCAAGGTTAAAGTTTGCTGAGGAGTTAGCAGCACCTTTCCCAACATGGAGCATGACGGAACCTCGCGTTCTATGTGGGAGAAGATGCACTAAGCAGCGGTGTGTTCCTAAGCTTCCTCTGCCATGCCCCAAAGCAAAGGCTCTGAGTGAGACAAGATGTCCGATTCCCCATTTCCTGTTGCTTGTGACATCCAACACCTTGTAGTTGCCTCCTCTCCTTTCTGTATTAGTGATCAGCACAACCGTGCTCAGAAGCTTTCCTATTCTGGATCTTAATTTTGAACATTTTCAGTTTCCATGGAGATATTACATTCTTGCATTCTACGAGTGTCACCGTACAACAACGTGAAACAAAAAAAAAACCTCCACAGAAATGGCTCACTTTGGACCTCACCAAGCAACACCTCCATCAGCAGATGGGACCACTGTGCCATGCCCCAGGGTTAATTGCTGAGGCTAAGTTGTCTTCTTTCTTTCCCAATCTAAGAGACATTTTCCATGCCCAACCTGGGGGCCTAGCACACATTCACAAGAGCATCTCTGGGCCTTGCTGTTTCAATTACTGGACTGCTGTGATAATAGAGTCAGGAGGTAACTATGGCAACATTATTCCAAGGATAAATACCACAATATAGCCTTCAACTCCCCCACACACAAAGAAAATGAAGAATTGAGAACATGTAAGACTAATAGCATCACTTGTTAAGAAGCCAGTGAACAGCAGGGTTCAGGAATCTGTAATGAGTGAAACCTTTCCCTGGCTCAGCCTCCTGCTTCCCCCACACCCACTACACAGCAGGCACATGTAGGTGGGCAGTGTCTGAACCCAGGAATGCTGAGCTTGGGCCCCACCAGACACATAAAGCTGAGTGTCAGGAAGTTCATGAGATATTTTCCCAGGAGATCAGTGCTGTGGGCAGGTATTAGGGCTGAGCAGCCAGAGTGTGGCAGATCAGGATCAGCTGTTGTGATGGGGACCAGAGTATAGAGACCCAGAGGTATGAGCCCAGGTTGCCCAGAGGTCAACCACCTTCACTCCATAGCTGGCAAGGTTTCCTTGGTGTTGACATTTACCTAGCTGAGGGGAAAGAGCTTGGAGAGGTATGGATATGACTAAAATAGTGGCCACAGTGTGGACCTGGAAGACAGACAGGCAAGTTACAAGTTCTGCTGTTCAGTGACCTCCAGAGAGACACCTGGCCTCTCCGAGCCTCTTTTGTTACCATGTTAAGATAACATGGTATGGCCAGGCAGTGGTGGTGCACACCTTTAATCCCAGCACTTGGGAGGCAGAGACTGGTGGATTTCTGAGTTCGAGGCCAGCCTGATCTACAGAGTGAGTTCCAGGACAGTCAGGGCTACACAGAGAAACCCTGTCTCAAAAAACAAAAAACAAAAACAAAAAAAAGATAACATGGTATGGGTGAAATGTTCATTATCCCTCATAGCCCCTGTGCCTGGCAGGGACTGAACAACTCAGTTCTTAGCCGCATGGGTGAGAAGAGACCAGTGTGGCTTCCTGTAAGGCTGGCCCATGTGCTGCACTGAATCCTGGCAAGACTCATCTCTGTACTCCATGGGGCTTCAGTGATTCATAGACTAAGGTAGACACTTCTCGGTGGCGATAAGTAATGGAGAACAAATTGAGAAAATTAGTTATCAATTAGTCATCCGATGGTTGGGAAGGCAGGCAGCAGGCACAAATGGAGCCAGATTAGTTAAGCCACGATAAATTTTATTGCTCTACAAGGAATGAGTCTTTATCAATTACTTCTCAAATTTGTCCTTATTATTAAGCCCTGGACTTGAGACAAGGCCTCTATCTTGAAGGAGGATTTTTTTTAAAAAGCAGCCAGGAGATGTGGGAGCTGAGACAAACTTCTCAGCAAAGATGTTTCCTAGTGAGGTTATTTCTGAGTGAGCAGGGTAGCAAGGATTAGTGTTTGCTCACTGCTGTCTCTATAGGGTTTCTGGTTTTCTTGCTAATTGATTAGCACACCATGCTATGTCCACATGGTATTAAACATGGTCCATGCTCTGTGGGAGGTAACTGGCCTTCATGTGATTACCTGGGGGGTGTAAGAAGTAGGCTCACTGGGCTAACAGGGCAAAGGCTCATGGAATCTTCTAGACTTCCCATCCTAAAACTGCCACCTGTGTTTGTATTTCTCCCCCCACTTCCACACATAGCACATTGATGAAGCAAGTGCTTACTTAAAACTTCTCATGGTTTTCCATTGCATTCAGTATGAACTCATAGCTACCAGGGTGGTTTCTGAGGCTTTCCATACACTAGCACCTTCCTGCTAAGGCTTTGGCTGTTCTTGTTGTGATTCTCTGGAGCAGGGTCTCATGAGCCCAGGCTGGCTTTGAACTCACTATGTAGCTCAGACCAGCCTTGAAGTCCTACTTTCCCTAGTTCCACCTCCCAAATGCTGAAGGAATTACAGGTCTATGCCACCACCCTGACTCCTACCTATCCCTTGATTTCATATCTGCTACTCTCTCCTCTTCATTATGATCTTCAGCTCCAAAATAAAAATGAATAGAAGTTGGTAACATAGCTGCTCAGTGGAAAATGCTCCTTTCTGGTCAACAAATGCTTTCAAGTCACAGGCTGTGAGAAGAAACCACTAATTTAGTCTAGAGGTCACCCACATCAGACAAGTTAATATGTGTAACGTGCTTAAACTGTTTCTTGTCTCTAATGTTGAATGACTGTTGACTCTTAGTATCAGAGAGTAGGTGGTGTCTTAATTGATGGTGTAGTGGTCAGCTTTAATTGCCAACTTGATACAACCAAGAATCATCTTGGAAAAGAATCCCAATGAGAGACTGCTTACATTGGTTATGGGAAATTGTCTTAGTTCGCTGATATGGAAAGACATAGCTCTCTTTGAGTGGCACCGTTCCTTATGCAGAGGGGTCCCGAACTGTAGAGAAGTAGAGAAATTCAGCTGAGCAAGTAAGAAGGAAGCACGCATGCGCTCACTCCTCTCTGCCCTTGACTATGGATGTGATGGGGACTAGTAGTTTCAGGTTCCTGCAACCTTCGCTTTCCCACATGAAGGCCTGCAACCTGGGATCCCTAAGTTTCTTTGTGTCAGGATATTTTATCACAGCAAAAGAAATGAAACTAGAACTGATGGCTTCAGCATCTAAGTGAAGATAGGAAGGGTTTGTCCAACACTGAGAGACCAGTCAGATCCCCTTGCATTGGTCCAACCTGGCACTCCGGATTGTTACAAGAATTGACAAGCCTAATCAAGTCCTCACTTGTCTGTCAGAGCCATCAATCAAAAGATGCCCCACCCATCATGCATACTTCATAGTAAGAGCAAACACATACATAATGCTGACTAGGGGTAAGGTGCAAGCATTGAACACCGTTACATGTGTTACCACACTGTATCTTCCCAAGCGTCTTACAGTTAAAGTGTCATTGTTAAGGTGCATTTGAAACTTAAAAGGGTTTGCCTGTGGGGAGAAGAGCTAGGAAGTACTCAGAGCCTATGAGAGGGCTCGGTGAGAAAGGGTGCCTGTGGCTAAGACTGGCAACCTGAGTTCAATCACTGGGACCCACACAGTAGAAGGACAGAACTGACCAATGTAAGTTGTTTTCTGATCACAAATGTGTTCTGGCACATAGGCACACACGAACGTGCACACGCACACAAATAAATATAGCAAAAACAGGTATTAGATATTCTAAGACAGATGCACATGCTAATAATCTCAGTCTTAAGGAGACAGAGGCAGGAGAACTACAAATTCAAGGTCATCTTTGAATATATAGAAGGTCTGAAGCCAGACTGAGGCTTATGAGACTGTCTTTTTAAAAGGTAAAATCTAGCAGGTGACTGTGGAGAGAGAACAGGATGTGGTCTGTAGGTGGGAAAGGAATCCAGAAAAAGTCAACCAGGGCTACCGAGTGAGTTATGTACCAGTCTAGACTGTGTAGCAACACCCATCTCAACAAACAGATAAAAACCCGCCAGGTGTTCTGGCTTCCAATCCTAATGCTACCTTTACTGTCACTGTGATAAAATACCTACTCCTCCCTCACATATCACACACACACACACACACACACACACACACACACACACATTTACTTTTGTCAACCTTGTTTGAGCAATGTTCTGCACACTCTCTCCTTCCTTCTGATGTATGTCTCCAAATGGAGCCATCAGGAACAGCTCAGAGCTGGAGTTCCAGCCCCAGGCCTGGCGCTCGGTAACTTCAAGGACCCTTACTGTGTCTCTACCACGACCTTCTCTCTCATCACCAAGAGTTCAGGGAGTCAAATAGAGCAAGCTGTACTTCTAGAAGCCTTAATACCACCCATTCATGCTCCCATCCTTCTTAGAGGGAGAAAAGAGGAACCCATGAGTTAAGGCTTGAGAGTCAAACAGCAAGGCAGCCTCACTGAGCAGATGCACTCATGGAGAACTAGAGAAGAAGAGAGAACGTCAAATGGCTTTCATATGCAAAGGTCTGGAGGAATACACACTATCAGTTTGGGGTCAGGTTGTTACTCCCAACAAAAGAGAGGTTGATAAATAGGTGCACACTGAACAGTTCCTCCTAGACACCCGCAACATCAAAGGCCCCACTCCTGAAGTGGAGACAAGACTCTTCTTACTTTTGTGTGAATATGAGAAGGTGTTTTACCCTCTCTGAGGCCCTAGATTCACCTCCCCTCACTAGTTCCCACTGCCCAACTATCTGAGATGAATAACAATTTGTGCAAATTTACTTGACTTGAAGCAGAAATCTTCTCTGTGATATCTTCTCTGTCCTATGGAGGACGTTTCTGCCTATCTGATTCCTGAAAATGGAAGAGGAAGAAGTGGAGGAGAAGGAAGAGGGGAAGGAGGAAAGACAGGCCACAAATTGCCTAGAAGATGGTTTCAGTCTTGGGCATAATGAGAAAACCGTAAGCCTCTCATAACTGTTGCTGCCAGAAAACCCGTTGTCCCACGATCTGAAAACCTTTCATTATACTTGGATTAAAATCTGAGTTAATAATTTTCTTTACCTTTGAAATTCTCCCCATTGTAGGCTGCTGTAAACTGGCCAGGGTGGCATACCTTTAGTCAACAATGCATTATACCATATGATACCTGCTAATCCCCAAGAACTCACACTGGAGTTTAGCAGAGTCTGGGCCTTAATGCAGTGGGCATGGGGCATTGGGTAGTTGAGAAGTCTTCCCTCCCTGCTCCCACCCACACACATTTTCCCCCTTTAACAAAAGTTTCTTTTCAAAGTTTCACTTTAAATATAAAATATGTCCTTGTGAAAGCCGTTACAAATGTCACTTCTTTAACCGGCCCAAATTTATGATGACATTGAATTTTAATGTAGCCATAAATGTCCAGTGTAATGGTGATATATGTTCCCCAATAAATTGTTATGGAGAAATATAAAAATAAGTGTAAGATAAAAGATTGTGTATAAAATATGTTTTTACATCTCCTTTAATGATTAAAAATCATACAAACTTGATATTCTAAATCACTGGGAACTGCCACTGTGCTCCAAGAACACTCCAGTCACAAAAGGCTTTCGAAGGCTGATCTGATGAAGCGGTGGTCAGAAATCACACCCACTTTAATGAGAACATTTAAGATGAGTTTTATGTTGATGTGGGGGAAAGTAATTAGCATTAAAGATGATGAACAAAGCATCAGACCCCCGTGCCTTGGGGAAGCCCCCCTACCTGCAGCACCATGAGGGCAAATGACACACAGAGGGGGCTGATAGCCCCATGGCTTCTATTGCCATCTTGAGGGTGACCCTACCACTCTATGGTGAATGACTGGCCAGTTCCAAGGACAGGAGAAGAAAAGGAACAAACAGGAGGAGATGCGGTGGCACCCTAGGATTCCAGGCTGTTGACCCATGTCCACTATCTGTGTCACCTCGGACAAACAACTCCGGTTTGCAAGCCTCTGTTTCTTCTTTTACAAAGGACATCATCCTTCGTATGTAAAGTGGTGACAAGGCCAACATAGGGACAATTTTTCTTTCTGAATCACCTGTCCCATTTGCATGTTTTCATTAGCACTCCAAGTATTCCTTTAAGGAAACACCCTGTCACGGTTTGGATGTGGAATGTCCCCTTCAGGTTCATGTGCCTGAATGCTTGGTCCCTGGTAAGTGACACTTGTGGGGAAGAATAAGAGGTGGAACGTCACTGAAGGAAGGTAAGCTCCACTTCCTGCCCAAGTTCTACTTCCTTATCTTTTATTCTGTGAACAAGAACCCACTCCCTAAGCTATTACCATGGAGCTCAGTCCTGCAGTGCTTTCCCCACCATGACTGACTGGATTCCCTTAAACCTCAAGCTAAAATAAATCCTTCTTCCTGGAGTTATGTCAGTCTAGTATAGTATCACAGCAAAGGGAACACTTTTTTTGTCAGGTTTTTTTTTTCAGGTTGTCATGGCAACCTGGACACAATACCAGGAAATGAGAAGCCCAGTCAGGAAATCAAAACAAAAGAAAGATCCCAAATATTGTCTGAGTCCCTGGATCCAGCTGTGCCTGAAGCTGGAATCTTTAGTGAATGAGGTAGCAATGCTTGTTCTTGTCAGCTTTCTGAGTTTGGTTTTCAGTCACCCATAACTAAGCATGTCCTGAACATTAGAATGGTTCCTGAGCCTGCCGTGAGGAGGCTGGGATAGCCCACAGAATGTGATCTCCACACTGTGGTGGTTAATGCTACTTGTCAGCTTCCTGGGAGACAAGCATCTAGACATGCCTGAGAGGGAGCTCCTTGACTGGGTTCATTGAAGTTGGGAGAACTACCATAAATGTGGGCAGCGCCGCCCCGTAGACTGGGGTCCTGAACTAAATAAAAAAGGAGAAGGAAACTGTACCAGCATTCACCTCTCTCTGCTCCCTCACTGTGAGCACAATGGGATGCACTGCCTCATGCTCACACCACCATGTCTTCCCTGCCATGACAGACTGTCCCTCAAACTGTGAGCCAAAGGAGATGCTTCCTTCCTTGAGCTACCTTTGCCACGTACTTTGTTAGTAACACACACAGTGAAGTGCAGAAAGTCCCACGGTGAGTGCTGACTGATACTGTTGTCTCTGTAATCAGATACCAGTGCCAGCCGCCTGCCTTGGGGTCTGGGTTGTATCTGTTTTACCTAATCCCAAGACTGAACCACATTTGAGGACCTGCCCTCTGACTGGCCTCTCACTACCTCTGATTGATCGCCAGTGTACCTGATGGATATCAGAACTGGTCCTGGCTCCCAGAAGAGCCCCAGATACTGAAACCAGAAAGCCCGCCTCCTCTCAACATGTTTGCTTCCTTTGCTGGCTCCCCGTGGCTATTCTGCCCTCTCTATCCCCAGGATATGGCTCCATTGCCAACAAGCTCCAGGCTTCTGTTTGCTATGGAAAAATACCAAGTTCACAGAGAGCTGCTTACAGCATCAACCCTCCTGCAGCTGGCCACACTTGCTCCCTCCCGGGGCTTGGCAGCCACTCCACCTCCTCCCACCTTCTCTGCCCTAGCATCCGTTTTTTTTTTTTTTTTTCACTATTTTTATCTTTTTAATGTTCAAAGCTTCTGCTTGGAAACCTGGAATGAAGAGCACTAAAGTGGGGTCTAACCTGAGGTACTGACTTCCCTGTCTAACTGCTCTCTACCCATATCCTAAAAGGGCCTATGTCTCAGCCCCATGCTCTTGCCTCCCCTAAAGGCCCAGGGACCCTCCATTTTCAATCTTATGATGAACAACAAACTCCATTTCAGAGATTCTCTTAAATCTGGCTGTGTGTTCTAGAACGTTCTCCAGTTTTCTTCTATTTCAGCACTCCCCCCCATTTCCTACAGATTTCAGGGGGATAGAGATTAAGTTACAAAAAACTCACAAGCGGCCCTGTGTCCCCCACTTGTATTCCTCTCTTTCTGCTCTCTGTATAATTTGTCTCTGGTTGTTCTAATTTCTCCCTTCGCTAGGCTTCAGACTCTGCTGACAGCCAGGTTCCTCCCTGCCTTTCTTATGACTACAGTCCCAGGACCTACAGTAATGTCAGGCACCCCTCTGTGTGTTCAACGTGTGTGTGTGTGTGTGTGTGTGTGTGTGTGTGTGTGTGTGTGTGTGTGTGTGTGTGTGTGTGTGTGTGTGTGTGTGTGTGTGTGTGTGTGTGTGTGTGTAATATCTGACCAGGACCAGCCTCCAAGTTCAAACTGAATACATTTCTCCATTCATTCATGACTTATTTTTTCTTTAAGATAGACAGTGAATGCGCAGCCTGCTCCTACAGAAAGATTCACACAGGTAACAAAACCACTAATAAATAGCAATTTTATGGTGTGTGTGTGTGTGTGTGTGTGTGTGTGTGTGTGTGTGTGTGTGTGTGTATGCATAAAGGTCAGAAGAGGGCACTGAACCCCCTGGCTACACTTGCAGGTGGTTGTGAGGTACTCAACATTGGTGCTGGGAGCTGCATTCAGGTTGTCTGGAAGTGCAGCACGTACTTTAACCACTGAGTCAACTCTCCAACCCCTTCCTTTGTCTTTCTTTGACCACATAGGTGTCATATAGTCTCATTAAGCAAAAGAAAAGAGACCTACCCCCCATGTCCAACAAGGAGAACCATGTCCTCCAACCTTGAAAGACCATAGGCATGGTAAAAGAGGGATCCCTGGGGAGCAGTACCCAAGGACTGTTCCTACTCTTAGGGTTCAGTCAGGGCCATCTGGAGCCGCTGCACTGGGCCCTGGGTAAGAGTAGGCATCGGCCACTCTTGATCCGAACATGCACACACAGAAATCTGGGCATATTTTAAGTGTCTCCTTCCTGCCTGCCTCCTTCTTGGATAGTAACTCCTATAGCCAAGGTCAGGGTCAAACAGTTAATTGCAAGAGAAGCTAAGGGTTGAACTTCACTGTGGTGGTGTGTACAGAGTCACACAGGAAACCTGATTGACATGCTGTGTACCCCACCCCACATTCACACATCCTAGTCAGAAGCCTGCAGTTAACCCAACAGCAATAGAATGTGCTTTATATTTCCTTTAGATTAAAACGCAACTGTGGGAGCTGAGGGAGTTTGCAGCCCCATGGAGGGAGCAACAGTGTCAACTAGACAGACCCCCCAGAGCTCCCAGAGACTGGACCACCAACCAAAGAATACACATGGAGGGAGCCATGGTGCTGGCCACATATGTGGCAGAGGAGGGCCTTGTTGGCCATGAGTGGGAGGAGAGGCCCTTGGGCCTGAAGATGTTAGATGCCCCAGTGTAGGGGAATGCTAGGGAGGGAAGATGGGAGTGGGTAGGGAGGTGGGGGAGCACCCTCATAGAGGCAGAGGAAGGGGATGGGATAGGGGGTTTCTGAAGGGGAGACCTGGAAAGGGGAAAACATTTGAAATGTAAATAAAGTAAATATCCAAAACAAAACAAAACAAAACTGTGTGGGAACCACTGTGCATATCATTGATTTGCCATGTCCTGAGCCACTGCTTCTAGCTTGTTAGGAGTTATGTAGGCATCTTTAGTCTCCACCACTGAAAACGGGGTACTGAGGGCAGGAGACAGTGGGAAGGAAAGCCACTGAGGGCAGGGTATGGTGGACAGGAAAGCCCCAAGGCCTTTTGCTTTCTGGGAAGTCCAGATTCTCTGACATACAAAGAACAGGCAAAGAGTTTGCCCAGTGGGTAGGAGAGAACAGAACACAGGAGGGAGTAGGCAGTGTTAAGCTAGGAGATGCTCTTCAGTGTCCGCTTCTTAATGACATGCAGATTCTGTAACCATCCTGACAGCTGACATATGGCATCAACAAAAGGCAGACCTATCAAATGACGAGAAATGATAAGAAACAGAAATGGCCATAATCATCAGCCCTATTATGCATTAAGATAGTTTAAAAAGACAGGAAGAGACTAAAGGAAAGAGGGCATCAAAAGAAAGTTGGGGGGTGATGGAGGTAATGCTGTGGCATGTGGGTCATTATGGCTGTGGTTTGCTGAGTCCTCCTGTCCCTCTTCTTTCTCTCCTCTGGTACACTTAAAAGAATGAAAGGATGGGGTGTTTAATGAGAATGGTACCCACAGATTCACACATTTGAGTGTTTAGCTCCCAGCTGCTGGACCATTAGGAAGGCTTAAGATGCATGGCCTTGTTGGAAGTGGTAGCACTGGACATAGTCACGCCACACTGTCGTATCCTCTTTCTCTCTCTCTCTCTCTCTCTCTCTCTCTCTCTCTCTCTCTCTCTCTCTCTCTCTCTCCTTCCTTCACACATGTGGACACACACACACACATGTCCTCCCGTCTGGGGCTCAGGTTCAGGATGGACAGTGAATATGCAGCCTGCTCCTACAGCAAGATTCACGCAGGTAACAAAACCCCCAATAAGGAGCAATTTAATGGAGGGAAGGCTATATCTGGCTCAGAGTTTGGGGGGATCAGTCCATCATAGCGGAAGCATGGTGGCAGGACTAGGACATGACTGCCCACCTCACATCCACCATCAAGAAGCAGCATGGGAAGAATGCTGGTGCTCGGCTCACGTGCCCCTTTTTACACACTATGGGACCCCAACCCATGTTCTGGTGCCACCCACATTAATGGCAATTCTGAATCTCATCAAGTTAATAATTGAGATTAGCCATATTAAGGCCATGTCAGCCCTGCTGGCCTCTAGAAAGAGCTCAGGAAGGGTCCCTGCGGTCGGAAGAAATGCAGGTCCAACAATGCCTGGGTAGAGTGGATGGTGCAGGTATCCCAGATGCTAGGGATGCTTTCTCCCCTTGAAGTCCGCAGATTGTCCTCTTTCCTTTGGCTCAACTAAAGCAAGGATGCTACCAAGACTGTACCAGGATGTCTCCCACAATACCTAGAGATGCACCTTAGGTCAAGTCTATGCTTCAAGGAATGGCCACAGTGTGTTGACTTTAACGTACTTCTCTTTCTTCTCTCATTTGTCTTCAGTTTGTACTGTGGTTTGGGTTTTAAAATAACCATTACAGCTGGTGTGTCAGATACTTGGTCCCCAGCAGGTGTGGCTACTGAGAGGTGACAGGCTCATTCTAATAACAATGGGCTTAGTCTATTAAGAATTTAATACTTCATAGACCGTTACAAGGTTGAGCTCAATTAGGTGAAATGGATCTCTGAGGAAGTACTTTCAAAGGGACTATCTTGACTCTTGACCCCTTCCTGTTTTCTTCCTGACACACACCTTTCTCTCCCCCGTTCCCTCTCTTCCCCCCTCCTCTCTCTCTCTCTCTCTCTCTCTCTCTCTCTCTCTCTCTCTCTCTCTCTCTCTCTCTCTCTGTCTCTTCATCTCTCTGTCTCTTCATCTCTCTGTCTCTCTCTGTTTCTCTCTCCATTTCTCTGTGTCTCTTCATCTCTCTGTCTCTCTCTTTCCTTCTGTCTGTCTCCATCTCTCTGTCTTCCTCTATCTCCCTCTCTGTTTCCTGGTTGCCATGAAGTGAGCGAGTCTGGACCACCACACCCTCTCCCTGTTGTGATGATCTTCCTCACCACACTCTTCAGTGATGGGACCAAGAGAGCATGGTTTAAACATCTGAAACTGAGAGCCAAATAAGTCCCTCCTTCTTTAGGTTTCTCTCCATTATTGCCATAGCAACAAAAAACTAACCATTTTGCTTGTTCACTTTCAACTCTTTAGCTACTAGTAGCTACCAAGGTTGTAAACACAAATATATCTTCCTTGTGTCAGATGAGCACAGCATCTGGGGTAGGAGGTAAGAAACTGAATCCTTCTTTGCATAGCCCACATGCACCTTAGACACAACATCAAAAGGGAAAAAGTCAGCCAAGTGTCTGCCAGTCTAGCCCTAACTACTGTTGGCTCCAGGCCAATGAGAGACTCTGTCTCAAAAACATCAAGGAAGACAGTGCCTGAGAAACAATAACACAATAAACAAGGCTGTCTTCTGGCTACCATATGTATGTGCATACACGTACATCAACACATGTACCTCCTAACATACATAGACACGTGTACTCACACACCAAACATTGCCAGTGCAGAAAATGAGGTTCAGAAAAGCATGATGTCATATACAACCATTCAAGTCATTATCCCTACCCAACCCAGAGCCTCTGCCTGACTGTCCCTTACGTCTTGCTGTCACCTCTCATTTCTGCATACTCTGACAAGTGCCTTCCAGCCAGCCAGCTCCCACTCCACAGTCCGGGCTCCTGGAGAAACACTCACATCACCAACAGCTCCGAGCTGAGTGGCTCTGAGCCTTCTGGGCTGAAACTCCAGTCCAGCACTCATTGTCAATTTCTGTAATTTTAATGAAGAAAGGCCGTTCCCCCTTCGCTCCAGGTCTTTAAACTCCTGAATTTTAATAACCAACTCCGCTGATGATTTACAAATTTCAAGGCAGGAATTAGCAGAAAATTCCATATTTCATAGACACTGAATTGGACCATTATCTCCAGGCAGCAGGTACCAATTTCCCATCAAATGGTGAAATGCCATAATTATTAGAAGAATTCCATTCAAGTTCTAAAAGTAGATAAATAACCAATGGGAATATCATTTATTCATTAGAATATGAAAAAGAGTAGAAATATTACCCCGTTCAGGGCTGCAAGGAGGCCGCCTTGTGGGGGAACACAGGCTCAGCGATGCAGGCTAGAGGATTCCAGCTTCATTAAGCTCTCAGCTCAGCAGGAGAGAGAAACTTCCATTAAACACCTGAACAGACGAGATAATGGGCCACTGATTGAGAGGTTAATGTGTGAGATGTGGTGGTATCTTCTTATTTTGCTTGCCATAGATAGAAAGCACATATTAGAAATTGCTGGAAAATTACCCCAAACCTCCCAATTCCCAATTTCTGGTCCTCCTTCTAGACCTCCAGTCTGGTTATTTTTCCTGCTCATTTCTCCTACTGCTTGCCAGCACAAATGTCCTATAGGCACAGAGATATTCTTCTTGTATAGTACTGTCTTAGTTAGGGTTTTACTGCTGTGAACAGACACCATGACCAAGGCAAGTCTTATAAAGGACAACATTTAATTGGGGCTGGCTTACAGGTTCAAAGGTTCAGTCTACTATCACCAAGGTAGGAGCATGGCAGCATCTAGGCAGGCATAGTGCAGCCAGAGCTGAGAGTTCTACATCTTCATCTGAGGCTGCTAGTGGGAGACTGACTTCCAGGCAGCTAGGAAGAGGGTCTTAAGTCCATACCCACAATGACACACCTACTCCAACAAGGCTATACCTCTTAAGAGTGCCATTCCCTGGGCCAAACATATACAAACCATCACAAGTTCTCTCTCTCTCTCTCTCTCTCTCTCTCTCTCTCTCTCTCTCTCTCCCCTATACCTAAAATGATTTTCTTTGGCCTCAAATAATTCAGACCCACATTACTAAACTTTATTTGCCAATACCACAAGCAAGGGAATCCCTCTACCCTTCACTCCAGTTTCAGAAGCCTAAGGTTCAAATTTCAGCCCCCTCGTATGAGTCTAGATCTCTTGTCTCATGGGAACAATGAGGATAGTCACAGTCCATGCTTAGCATGAAGTGTCTACCAACTGACACAGAATGGGTTTCAGCTCTTCAGCTGGCAAGAGTGATAATTTATGATTAGCATATAATGTGGTGGTGATATTAATGGTAATGATGGTTGTAACAACGATTATGATTGAGGTGGTAATCAAAATGGTAGAGGTGATGTTGATGATGAAGATGATGTCAGCAACGATGGCATGGTGTAAATGACAGGGAGTGTGCTAATTATGCTGCTGCTGATGGCGATGATGGTTTATTGGGGCTGGGAAGAATAGCATCAGTGGTATTGATGAGTGATAAGGTAATTAAAAAGATAATGGTAAGTGTGCTGCTGCTGATGGTAATGCTCCGGTGGTTGGAATGGTGATGCTGATGGTGGAAATGATGTCACCACTAGTGTTGGCCATGGTGATGGTGGTCATGATCATGATGCTGATATTGACAATGATGGTAGTGGTGGTAATGGTTATAATGCTAATGACTGTTGTGGTGATGACAGTGGAGATAGCAGTGATACTGGCAATGATGGTGAAGCTTGGTGATTTGTGGTCCTAATGATGTTTATTGTGGTAACAATGACAATGCTGCTGGTAGTTTTGATGACAGCGGTGGCAGTGCTGGTGATTAATGGTGATAATGTTAATGGTGGCGGTGATGGTAGCCATGGTGATACAAATGTAGACAATCATTCCGAACTCAGCCATGTCTCTCATTTGGGGATAAAGAGGCTTTGTATCAAATTCCCAGGAAACAGGTTTAAAACATTGGAAGGAAGAAAACTGATACAGCTTTGTAATCAGCTTATTGCAAGGTCACGTGGCCTCACCATGCTTGCTAGAATTCCTTCCTGTATGATCAAAGACAGAGCATAAACATTAACCATGCTTTCTCACAAGAAATGTATAAGTGCAGTGCAGATCTTCTACACACCCAGGTTACCATAAGACACAGCGTTGGGAGGGAGCCGAGTCTGGATGAGGATGGGACAGAAGTGACCCTCTCTGTGTGCATAGACAGGTTAGGAGGATTGTTCCTGACACAACAGCTGATGGGCCCAGTAGGATTCTCTGTGTGTGCCAGTGTGATGTGTGTGTGTGTGTGTGTGTGTGTGTGTGTGTGTGTGTGTATTCACACGTGTATAGGTATGCCTGCACATGAGAACAGGTACATGCGGAGGCCAGAGGTAAATTTCTAGCATCATTCCTTAGACGCTGCCCACCTTGGGTTTTGAGATGGGGTTCCTCACTGGCCTGGTATTTGCTGATTGAGCTCAGCTGGCTGGGCACTGAGCCCCAGAAATCTACCTGCCTCTGCCTCCCCAGAACTAATATTATAAACATGCCCAAAGACAACTGGCCTTTTATGTGGATTCTAGGGGGAAGTTGTATTCTCATATCTTCACAGAAAATGCCTTACTACTGAGCCATCCTAATAGCATTAAACTGTTGTTAGCTTTCTTCAAAGATGGTCTCTTTCCTGACTGTGTAAACCGTGGGCAACTCCCAAGGCTGCAACTGATTTGCACAATTAGCCAAGGGTCGGTTGCTTCTTTCAACAGTGCTGAAGGTCTCCCAAATCTTCCCTTTGGGCCTAATACTAGAATGAGCAGCTTGAGCTGTCAGTTCTCTATGACTTAACTCCCATTTATATGAATAGAAGAGTAAGGGTGCCCTTAATATGCCATATCTCACATACAGGGCAGAGTTTATGGCCTCTTAATATGGGATAGCTCAAATAGAGTAGCATTCATGGACAATTCTTTCTTTGTTCAAGACATTTCATGAGTTCAGAAAACATGCAGATATTTCTGAGTTTCCTAGAGAAATAGCATCATTGCAAGTGTTGTTAATAAATAGTATTATTATTGTCTGGTGGGCTAGAATAGGTTTCAAGTCCCACCCACCCCCATTGGAGTCTTTGTACTGAATGTGATTTTGAGGTTTATGTCTCCTAGTTGCAATCTACTGACCTAGCAGATGTCTGATGGAAAACCAATAACCTGTTTTCATGGCTGGGAGAAAAACTCACTCTGCTAGACTTAGTGAAGAACTGTAATGATTTTCAATTTTTTAGACTTCAAGAGAAATTTGGCTCACTCACTTTTTCTTAGTTTTTTTCCTTTCAGCTTGGATATGGAATTTAACAGTAGGTGTGAGGCATCCCTATCAAAGGCACTATAATCCCCATTGGACAGATGACAAATGAAAACTCCCAAAGTTCATGTCATTTGCCCAAGGGCACACAGCTTATAAATGACAGAATTAGGGTTGCTAGTCTCCAAAGGCCACACTCAGCGTTCCAGTCTACATATATCATCACCTCCCTGACCCTTTTGCCCTGCAGGGAAAATATCCTGAAAAGATTGGGACTGCTGGAGAGGTCATACTTGTCAGAGAAAAGGCTTGCAGGAGCCATGGCTACACAGGTAGTGCTCACCCCACTTTATAGGCTTAAGGTAAGATACTGAGTTGGGTCTGAGTGCCTCTATGGATGAATGTTGACATTCAGGCTCTGGGCTGGATGGAAAGACTAGAGAAGGAACACAGAACAGCGCCACAAATTGGGGTGTGGGGGCAGAATAGAATGAGACCAGCAAAAAGTGCTGCAGAGCTCTTCTCTGCAGGAAGAAGTCACTCTTCTGTGCCAGAAGGGATCTTATCTGAGTAAATCTGGGCCATGGAAAAGGAAAGGGCAAAAGCAAACCCATGGGAAAAGTCCGTGAAATTCCTAGAAAGCATGCCAAGCCTCAATCCCACAAAAGCCAGGAGCCTACACAAAGGTGAAAATAGCACCTCAGATGCTTCTTCACGTTATCTACAGGATCTTTTGAAATCCATGGGCATGTATTAAGTGAATGAGAGGGAAGTAGCCCCTACCTGAAGGATGCTCCACAGCAATTGTTCTGAACCTGAGTGTCATGAGCCCTCTGGGGGGTGGGGTAGAACGACCCTTTCATAGTGACCATCTAAGACCATCAGAAAATACATCACAGTTCATAACAGTTGCAAAATTACACTTACAAAGTGGCAATGAAAATAATTTTATTACTAGGGTAACTACAGCATGAAGAACTGCTGTACAGAATCCTACTTGGTAAGAATGGTTTCCTTTTAAAAAAAAAAAAATGAATTGCTTCTTTGGGCAAATATGCCAACCAATCCCCTTCAAATATTCAAATGACATGCATCTATTCATTCCTTTGCTTTTCTGAATTTTTGCTTAGGAACTTTCAACCAGCTCCCAACTGGTACAACTAGCAGACTCCATTGAGTCTGTTTCCCTACTCTTCAACAAATTTTTTTAAAAAATCTCCACTGGACTGCATCATTGGGAGATGTCAGTGGTCCAGAGCTTGAAGGTTCTTACAAAGCAGCTGGATACAGAGAAGGTTCAAGAGGCTCCTCACTGCGGTCTGCTCTTGCTCCTCATGCTCCAGGCATAGAGCTAAGAAAAGGAGCGAAACAAAGATATAGTTCTTCCTGCAGAGCACGGGCCATTCATGTTTTACTGTTGGTGTCACTCAGACTTTGCCCTAATCACATGTCACAACTTCATCCATAAAAGCTGCCACATTGCTGACTGTAACACCCAGTTCCCACCAGTGCTACTAACAAAGTCTGGAAGATAACACAATGTCAGTGCTGAGGGTAGATATCAGAGTCCTGCTTGGGCCCCAGGCTGTGGACAAAGCCTTTTCCCGGCTGATATAAAAGGACACACAACCTGTCCCAGCTGCAGTGTGACTACAGAGTGAAGGACAGTGGCTTAATGAAGACCAACATCCAGCACACTTGTGGCAACCTTGGCAATGAATGATTTGTTCTATCTCAGGCCTGAGAGGTCTGAGTTCTTAGTAGGATGCAAATGGGCGAGGGCTTGTCACATCATGGAAAAAGACCAGGTCTGATAAACCTGGCTCAACCTCTTCCCACCTCCCGGGATCAGGGAGAGTGGCTATAACAGGCAATCTTTATCTGCATCTAGGGAAGCACCAGATCCATGAGGACAAAACTGATTGATTCACAGAGGCCAGCAAAGCACTTTAGGAAAAAGAAATTAAACTGGAGCCAGAAGAGTTTAAATCAGAGAAATCCATCCTTCTCGAAGAGCAGGGCTTCTAACTGAAAATGTAAGACAGAGAAATCCAGGAGACTGGGAGAAGCAAGATTCCGGTCTGTCTGCAAGATAGAAAGAGCTAAAGAAGCAAGCTGGGGACTTGGAATACAATTTGTATACAGTCAGATGCCATTGTCATATTGGCATGGCGAGCAATTCAGATGTAAACCATCAAGTCCTGTAGGCAGGGGACTGCTCAGCATAGCAGCCTCCCCACAGCAGGTGCAAGTACAGACCTGGCATCCCAGATAAATCTAATAGAAGGGAAGCAGCAGGTTGCTCAGAAGCACATGCTCCTGTCAGGCAGGATGGTGACAGATCAGAAGTGCTCTAGAGGCTCCGCCCCATCTGCTCTTACACTGTAGACCTTGGTGGTGCCTTTCCTGCTCCCCTCTTAGGGAAAGTACAGATCATGTGATCATTTCTGCAGGCTCAAGGAAAATAGCTACTGAGAGAGCTTTGGCTTTTCTAATTACTTTTCTCATTTCACTGACAGAATACCAGATACAATTGATTTAAAGAAGAAAAGTTATTCTTGGCTCACAGTTTGAGGGCACAGACCATCCTGGTCATGGCAGCAGTCAAGGCAGCTAGCTACTTTGTACTCAAAGGTTAGAAAGTAGAGAGAAGCAGACGTTGGTGCTCACTTGCTTTTTCTGCTTTATTCAGTCAGCGACTGTGCTAGTTTGATTCCTGTTGTTGTGGTAAGTCACTCTGGCCAAAAGCAACTTGGGAAAAGGAAGACGTATTTAGCTTACACTTCCAACTCCCAGTCCATCACTGAGGAAGTCAGGGCAGAAACTCTAGCAGGAGCCTGAAGTAGAAACCTTGGAAGAACACCGCTGGGCAGCCTGGGCACAGGCACAAGCTTTCTGCTACATCCCAGAAACATTTTCCAGGGAATGATACTGCTGTAGTGAGCCAGTTCCTTAAACATCAATGAATAATCAGGACATTCCCCATGGATCTCTTGGTGTCATTCCCCACTGACATGTCCATTGACCAGTCTGATCCCAGCAAAGGCTTTCTTCTCAGATGACTCTACCTTGTGTCAAGGTAAGAATTAGTACTAGCTATAACAGTGACCCAAATCTATAGAATGACGCTACACAAACTAAGGGTGGATCTTTTGCCTCAAATAAATCAATCTAGAAACCCCAGCACAGAAAACCTAGAGTATTGTCTCATTGGTGAGTCTAGACCTTGTCAAGTTAACAGGCAATTAGAGAGCATTTTCTCATACTCCCTTGCCAGCACCTTAGTCTTTGCTGACCTGTATCTCAGACTAATGAGGGTCTTTCAACAGTCTGAGCTTTGGAGATACTGCAGGATCTCTGATGGCATGTCCTCTTTCTGCACCAGCATCTCCTGGAGAAAGCACTGATGGCCATCCTACCTTAGGCTGAACTGAAGCATAGACATCACCCGTCCCAATGCATTGAGTGACCTTGGGTCCAACTTAAACATGGTTTCCCCCACAGAAATAACACCAGTGGCACTCAGTGTATATGATAGGGATCCTGGGGTCTCTATGTGGAGGGCCAGGAAACTGGCTTCCTCAGAGAGGATCGTGGCAAGTAATCCTGACAGGGTACTGGCTGCAGCACACACTAATGTCACCAAGCCTCAGGAAATCCCTGTGAAGGTGGAGCTTGAGGAAACAAAGAAATCAAATGACTACCTGGGCACTGACATGCAGCATTGTTTGCGGTTCAACCCCAAGCAGGAGTTCCTGCTTTAATCGCCATGTTATTGGCCAAAATCATGAATCTAAAGAATGGTGTTACTATCTGAACAAGACATCCTGTTCTGTGAGATAATCAACATCATGGCATGGTCTTTCCATGTCACCATGAGGAGGGAAGTGTACCTAAGTGGCAGGCAGTCTACACACACACACACACACACACACACACACCTGCATATGTAAGCCCACTCAAGCATGCACACTCAAGCAAGAAGCCTTGCTAATACCAGGGGCCAGTCAGGGCTCTTCATTTCCAGATGTGATCAAACAAAAACACTTTCCAAGTGGAATCAACCTTTGAAAATGGGAGCTCGGCTGGGGAAATGGCTCATCAAGTAAAGTGCTTGCCACACAAGTATGAGGAACAAAGTTGAGATCCCCAGAAGTGTGCATCTGTATTCCTGGTGCAAGATGAAAGGCAGAGACGGGAGAATTCACAAAAGCTTGTAGGTCAGATAGCCTGGTGTGTGCAATGGCAAGAGACTGTCACAGGCAAGTAAAAGTGAAGACTCCACATGAAAGATTGACCTCATGCTAACCTCCAAAAGCACACTGTGGCATGTGCTTGGATGTACACACACACACACACACACACACACACACACACACACACCAGGGTCAGGAGACACTTTAAATAGAAGCTGTCATGAGCTGTATTCCTTGTTTCCAGAGCCTGTATGAGGCCCACTTTTCTCTAGACAGTGAAAAGACAAAGCACAGCCCAATCTAGATGCATGCCCACCCCCTGTGTCTCATCCTGAGCTTCCTGAGGGCAGTTGAAAGGTTCAGTTCTGCCTATCATGCAGCCCACACCTCACATGACAGATGGGTGGGAAGGTGGCCAGGGCAGATGCTTGCCTATCTTGTAGGAGACACTGTGCCTACACCAGTCACCTAAGCACATCCTCTAGGGAAAAGAAGCTGTTCATGCCTTCCTGCCAAGGGCATGTAAAGAAAGGACAAGTGGACAGTCATTCTGCATGGGTGAAGTCAGGATACAAGAAAAAGCCTAGAAAAGCTGAGGCTGGATCTCCTGCCAATCAGCCTACCCTGCCTTCAAGACAGTCCTGGAGGAATGTACTTGGTCACTGATCTGTCTTCCTTGACTGATCTGTCACTGTCTGGTAAGGAGAGAATGGGGATCGTGTGACAAGAAGATGCAGAAACCACAGGCTAAGATGAGAGCAGATGTCAGAGAAGAAGGATGCATGGGTTGGAATTCAAATCTCATGGGAGTCTTTAGGAGTGCATCTTAGGCACTAAAGTTGAGAGCCAGGTTGCATCGAGACATACACAAGCAAGAGATAACCCATATATAAGCAAGGAATAGCCCATATACAAGCAAGGGGTACCTCATATACAAGCAAGAGATAACCCATATATAAGCAAGGAATAACCCATATACAAGCAAGGGGTACCTCATATACAAGCAAGGGATAGCCCATATATAAGAAAGGAATAGCCATATATAAGCAAGGGATAGCCCAGACACACCGTGGTATTCATGACGCCATCATCTGGATAAGTGCTGGGTATGTTGGATAAATTCAACACCTGGGGTGAAGCCACCTAAGGGCCCCCTTCAGGTGTTAACTCTCAGGTCTAATGTCACTATAGAGATCTCACCCAAATGTCCCCCCCCAAAAAAAAGAGGTAAGCTTGGACCAACTGAGTCCCAACACAGATTATGGGTACTCTCTCTGCAAGCCCAGGGATACTTGGACATGAGCTAGATAACCATGATGGGCTTGTCTGTGACTGGATTTCTCCATAAGTGTGTGCAGAAGAGCCTGGCAGAGCCCTTGACTAATGACTTTCAAATATAATTAAAAACATATTTCAATAGACAGCATCTTGCCAAGTCTATCCTGGCAAAGTGAAATTAACCTTCAAACAGTAGTGGGACAGCGGAGAATCGCAAGGGTTTGTACAAGATGAGATATACTACAGTCTAATTATGCAACAATAACTCACCTCATTAATCTCCAAGGAAACAATACCGACAACAGTTAAACACTGTAATTAACAAACCCCGTTTCAAAGTTGATTTTAATTTTGGAGGACTTGGTGATATTATCCAACTGAACTGGGAAAGAGACAGAATGTCAGTCCAGCAGTCTGTTACTTTTTTAAGGGCTCTTGACTAATGCAGTTGAATAATTACCTGTATTCTCCTTCCAAGTGGGGACTTGGCTCAAAACTATCATGGGATGGGAAAGCAGGGTGCTACAGAAATAAGAGATACACACCTGTAAGACATTCAAGGTGTTCCACTCATCCAAAAATGTAGTCTGGGTAAAGTCAAAGGCTGTGACTGTTGGCATTTGGGAGAGGAGAATAGGTGTCAGTCCTCTGGGGGGAGATTCATTAGAGTTGGGAGACTCCAAATGAAAGTCCATTGCAAGGTTTTAATGACCAGGATTGTTACAGGTTAGACTACCAGGACTGTGACCATTTAGTGTAAGCTGGTGAGAGCCAAGTGGTCTGAGAAGATAACTCAGTCAGCAAAGCGCTTGTCACTTCAGCATGAGGATCTGAATTCAGTCACAGAGCCACATAAAGATCCCAACCTAGGGAGGTGGAGATGGATGGACTCTTGGGGCTCACTAGACCAGCCTACTAGCCTAGTGAACTCCAGGTCAGTCTCATGGTATCAAGGTGGGTGGCACCTGGGGAATGATACCCAAGGTATCACACACACACACACACACACACACACACACACACACACACACACACACGCAGAGAGAGAGAGAGAGAGAGATAAAGAGAGAGAGGAGGGAGGGAAGGAGGGGGAGAGGGAGAGGGAGATTAGATAGACACAAAGTGTGAGACACAGAGAAAGCCTCTAATAAAACCCAACAAGCTTTCATTATACAAAACAAAACAAGACACTCCTAATCTATGAGCAGAATTATTCACTTCTAAGGCACCAAAGGGAATTTACTCAGACACCCCAGACCACATCACGTGACAAGGAACAAGAACAGGGGTCCACTCCCATATTTTCTATCTCACATTCTACCGAAATAAAATTGCTACCACAGCCAGGCACATAAGCCAGCAGAAGAAATAATAATAGAACAGGGTTGATTTGTGAATGTCAAGATCACACATGAGAAAAGCCTGAGCTTTTCTCATGCATGGACAAACACACAGAGACACACAAACACGAACATGCATACACACACGCACACATGCCCACACATGTACACACACACACACACACACACACACACACACATATCCCAATCAGAACTGATAAGCAAGTTCAATAAGTTAGCGGAATCCAAGATCAATAGGTGAAAATTAGCAGTATTTCTTGACACCTGCAATGCACAACTTGGAGTAAATATAAGAACACAATTCTCCATAAGACAGATATCAAAAATAAAATGAAATATGAAGACATAACTCACCAAAAGAAATGCCACTTATGTGTGGGAAATTACAAAAAAAAAATACTCAAAAAAATTTCACACTGTCTAAATAAAGAGAAATTCCCAATTCGTAGATTTGAAGACTTAGTAGTGATTAAAATATTCCCCAAATAGATCTACGGATTCATCATAATCCCTTCCAATATCCAACTGCCTGCTTCACAGACACCAGTGATCTGGTCTGAAACCCATTGAGAAGCATGAAGGACCCAGGACACTCAGAACCATCCTCTAAGTGCAGAGGAGATCCACACTTCCCAATTCCAAGGATTTTTTTTTTTTTTACCAAGTGACTGAAATTAATAGGGCATGGTGTCATTTAAGAGCTAACAGGGAAATCAGTGAACTTGAGGGTTGGGCTGGAGTGCAAAAATAGAGTACATACATAGCGTGTGTAAGGCCCTGGGAAAGAGAGACAGAGACAAAGAGGAGGCAGAGATAGATAGATAGATAGATAGATAGATAGATAGATAGATAGATAGATAGATAGATAGGAAGAATAGAGACAGAGAGACAGAGTGGCAGACAGGAAAAGAGAAGAGGCATAGAGATAAGTAGAGAGAGATAGAGAGATAGGAAAGAGTCAGTGTCAGAGACAGAAAGGCACACAGAGATATATACAGAGAGATGGAGATAGAAAACAGAAAGGAAAGAGACAGAGGAGATAGATAGATAGATAGATAGATAGATAGATAGATAGATAGATAGATAGACAGATAGATAGACAGACAGATAGATAGACAGATACATGATAGAAGCATAAGGAGGGAAGGAGCACAAATACAACAAAATTAAACCTAAAATTAAACATTTGCACCAATTCTCAATTGATTTTTTACAAGGATATTAAGAGTATTTGTTAGGAAAGAATCAGCTTTTGAGCAAAAATGTTGAGATTCTGGATGGTCATGGCAAACGAGCCAAACTGTCTCTTCCTCCTCACACACAAATGAAGGCAAGTGACTCTTAGCGCTGCCTGTCAGAGCTGTGGCTATGAACCCCTCAGGAGAGAATATGGGAGTGGAGCCTTGTAACTCTGGGCTAGAGGAAGCTAGAAGTGGCAAGGAAACCATGAACTATAAGAGAACAATTATCAGAAGGCATAAAATGGAAAAGGTTTCCACTAGCTACGTCACCATCTAGGAAAAGTGAAAAACAAAGCAGGAGCAAAAGGTGTGGATATCACACATCTGAAAAACTTAGCGGTATCCAGAACATGGAGGGAATTCTTATAATTCAATGTCAAAAGAAAGAAAGCAAGAAAGGAGGGAAGGAAGGAAGGAAGGAGGGAGGGAGGGAGGGAGGGAGGGAGAGAGGGAGGGAGGGAGGATCAAACAAGGAGACAAAGAAGCAAAGACTATGCTGAGGAGATGGTTCAGTGGTGAGTACATTTGCAGCTCTTGTGCTGAGGACATGAATTCAGGTCCCAGCGCCCAGGTCAAGTGGCTTCCAACCACCTGTAACTCCAGCTCCAGGACATCTCACACCCCTCCCAGCCTCTGTAGGCACTGTACTCATATGCAACACCCCCACACAGACACACACGTACACCAAATTAAGAATAACATAGTCAGGGTGTTGTGGTGCACGCCTTTATTGCTAACACTTAGGAGGCAGAGACAGGCAGATCTCCGTGAGTTCAAAGCCAATCTGGTCTGTGTAGTGAGTTCCCGGACAGCCAGGGATATGTAGAGAGAACCTGTCTCAAAACAAAACAAAAAACAGCACAAGAAAAATAAATTTTTTTTAAAGATTAAAAATAAACAAACAGATAAATAACAGAATATGAAGAATAGAGACGGGATATAGATAATCCTTCCCTGAAGAAGCAAGCATGCACACACTTCAGGACCCATTTCAGAAGTTTTCTTTGACACTTAAATGATAATCAGTGTGAAGTGCTTTAGTCCGTCCCTGCATATGACTGCCAAGTGCTACCAAAGCCATCATGTCCCCACCCTGCCCCTTTCTGTGCTGTTCTTTTAGCACAGGAGAAGGGTCGAACTCGGGAATTATCAGCGCATTGCTTTTCAGCTGGGAGAAACCAGACAAACACAGCTGTATTGTCGTGAGCACCGAATGCCCTGGGCCTGCTGCACTGCTCAGTAAATATTTGTTATGAGAACAATGACTTGGCAGATCAACTCGAACCTCTTTCCGTTGCCTTGGCCCACGAAGAGGCAATCCTTACAGTGGAGCGTCCCTGCTCACAGAAGCAGGCTTCCCATTTGCAACTGGACATTTTTAAACCTCCCAAAGCTGGTGCCCTGAAGCCTCCCCTTTCCTTGCCTGCTGTCCTAAAACTTCCAGTTTGTGCCGCGACCTCTAAGAGATAGCATGAAGACTAGTTTCATGGAAAGTAAGAAAGGTCAATCCCATAATTCCATGTCCCAATACCTAAACACTGGCAAAAAAAAAAAAAAAAGAGAGAGAGAGATTAGTTAGGGTCCTTCAAACCCGGAGCACATGGGGCACCTGAAGTGTCTGCACATGGCCTCTGTATCTCCTTGAAGAAGATAGTACAGATTTGAGACATCATAAATATCTCGCAGTGTGATGCCGGACAGCCAGAATGTCCTCCACTCTTGAGTGAGCATGAAGACCACATAGAACAGGGGTGTAGGTGGGGTGTGATCGAGAACATAGTTAGCAATCTAATTGCCCAGTAGACTCCCACAATTTACAATTTAATTGTCCACAAGGTAGTTTCCTGGAATTGAGTTGGATCTGGAAATAAGGCAAACCTCCTCTATATGGCTGTTAACAAAACAACAGGGTCTGTTTTCTTCCGTACAACAATAACCCAATGGTTAGGGCTTATGAGTGCCAGAGGATGAAGGGCATGCAGGAGGAAGACTGAGACAGACAGACAGGTCATGTGTTCATTTGTACTCACTTAAGGCAGATGCACTGTTTCACTTTAAGCCTCCACAGGCCTATTCAACAGAATGCAATTAGAAGTATGGTTACCCGTTCATCCAGAAAGCATTTGAGGACCGACCGCCTGCCTCCCACAGCATCTGCTGCTCAAGGCTCCGAGATAAGAACCCACGGAATGACCTTGGCCCAGTGCCCCATCCTGCTCACTCTCCTCGTGGCTACGAAGTGGAAACAGTAGCAGTCCCTTTAGTGTTTTGTTTTAAGAAATACATACATACTTACAATGTGTTTTTGTCAACTCTGCCCCCCCATTCCTGCCCCTTAAGCTCCTCCCCCCAAGGCCACTGCTCCAGCTTTGTGCACTCTGTTTTCTTAAAGTGCATCTTTGCTAAGAGCGATTTGTCCATGCGGTGTGTACAGTGCAATATAACTCTGGGTGTGGGTTCCTGTGTGTACGCAATCAGAGGACAACTTTGACATTCCTCCAGTGCTGTCCATTTGGTTTTTCTTTTGAAACACAGTCTTTGATTAGAAAGTGAGTTCTACTGGAAGTTGCCAAGTAGGCCAGACTGGCTGCCCAGCAAGCCCAGGGGATCCGCCTGTCTCTTCTAATGCAGGGTTGGCATTAGAAGCACACTCCACCATACCTAGCACATTGTCTTTCACATGGGTTCAGGATCAGGCTCAGACATGTTCTCATGTTTGTAAGGCATGCTGGGGAAATCACCTGAGCCCTGCAGAATAACTCTTATCATTATGATTTTGGTTATCATTTCCTTGCCCACAAATAGTTATAGTTTTTCAAGATGACAAACCAAAAATGTTCACAGGTAACATCATAAATGGCAACATATTTTGTATCTGTCAGCTATTGTTACCGTAATGCTAAGTAACAAACAGCACAGCTTCAACAACATTCAACAGGGAGCGGGCTATTGTTTGCACATCTGAGTTCAGAGGAGCTGCACAGCTGGTCTGCTTTCTCACCTGGTCTTCCTTGTGTGTGTAAGGTTGGCTGACTTATGGTTGGCCTGTGGTAATTACCCTGAAATTGACTTTATCCTCTGTCTTTTGAACTCACTCCCCAGGCTAGTCCTCGGTAATAGATACAATTCAACACAGTGAGTAAAACAGAAGAAATTTGAAATCGGAGCTCCAAACTAGATGTAATTATTTTTGCCTCATCCCCTGAACTTATCAAATCATCTGGCTGTGCCCAGACATGGTAGGAAGGCAAGCAGAGGAAGAAACAGGCAAGGGTACATGGTACCAGAGGTTTATCTATCCCACATGTGCCTACACAGAGTGCCACAGGAAGAAAGACCATCGCTGGTGGCAAGAGGACTCAATACTCCCAACTGAGTCTTGATGGAAGATCTAGCCTCTCAGGGTACCCTAAAATTTAGGAACACAAAAGCAAACATTTTTGCTTTCTTCTTATCTCCCAAATATGTGAAAAGCCCAGAGAATATGTTCAGAAAGGCCGGAGGGCCTGAGCTCTGTCTGAACACCTCCCACACAAGGTCACTGGAGGTCACATCTAGTGTGAACACTTCACACTTCCTCCTGACTCCTGGTGAGCAAATTGCTACACAGTCTCTGGTACTTCCTTCCAAACTCACACAAACAAACCATGTGCACCCTTCAAGAGGTGACACCCTCAACTGGGGCAAGACTAAACACGTCTCAGTCAGCAGGACTAGGGTGCATAAAGTTCTCTGTGACACCATGTTCATCATTGTAGAACTATGAAAGGCAGCCTAGTTTCTGGTTAAGCTAAGGTTTAAAACCCCGGTGACCCAGCAGGGGGTCCCCAGCAGGGGACAACTGTGCAAGGGACAGTAAGTGTTTTGCCATGCTCCTGGGCCCAGGATCCTGATATGAGGCCACAGGCTCTCCATAGGTCTGTGACCATCAGTCACGTGAGGGCAATGCCCCAAACCCCTCCACAGGTAGAGGTGTGGTCACGTAGCCTCAAGACATCTCCATTTTAATGAGGTACCTAGAGACTTAGCCAATAAACTTCCCTTCCCAGACACTCCTCCCTGAAAAAGGTACTTAACCTCAGACTCGCCCTGAGAAAGTGGGGTACAGTTTTACTCATTGCCACTCTCCACCATGACAATAAATGCCTTAAAACCGTGGACTGTCTCTCTTCATCAGGATCTGCTGTGGGGAACAATGGAACAGGCCTTCATCTAAAGAGTCACATCTAGTCTCCCACAGAAGGCCTCACCACACTCCCAGTCACGGCCTTTACCAAACCAAGCCAGTCAGCCACCGACAAGCCAAAAACTCAGTCCCCAGTGGGACCCAGCTGGGCTCCTCCCTGCCTTTCCCCCTCAGCCCCGGGCTAGATCCATCCTGCGGGCTCCCAGTCCATTCTCAGCTCTTCTGTGGCATCTAGTAGCACCTAGGATGCCCAAAAGCTTGAGAACCAGATGGAGCCAGCTCTGTGTAGTCTTTGGGACCCCAGGCCATGCTCCCCCACCCCAGGGCAGTGTCCCATGGCTTCTCACAGCCCAACACCCGCCCATTGGTGCCATAAGGTGAGCATGGTCAAACTTCCTGCATTGTGCCTTCTCCAATGGCCCAAGCCCTGGGGCAGACTCGGGACCCCCACTTTAACCCAACACATCGTGTGTCATCAGATACCTTGGGGAAATGGGCTGGATTGATAGCTCAGACATGAAAGTGTCTGCTGTGCAAGCCGGATACTGAGAGTTCAGTCTCCAGTCCCAACAGGGAAACAGCCAGGTGAGGAGGTGCATGCTTATAACGTCAGCATTGCAAAAGCAGCTATGGAGAGATGGGGGCTTGCTGGCCAGCCCACTGTTGATCTATAAGTTCCAAGCCAATGAAAGATATTTTTGTCTCAAAAAAAAAAAAAATGAATGGTACTTGAGGAATTTCACCCAAGGTTGACACATATACACATTGTACACATATGCACCAGCACACACATGTGCACCCTTAAACATACAAACATGCGCGTGCATTATAAACACACACACATGCACACGCACACACACACATACACACACATACACACACACATGAGCCTTCCACAGTCTTCTCCACTACCCATCAGACAGCACACCTGGCTGCCTCTGCCTCCCCTAGAATGGATCTTTGAATAAGATGAAAGGCCTGTGCCTCTCCAGATCAACCAACTTCGACCTTTACATCCTTCAAGAGGCATCATTTGGAGAGACAGACCAGATACCCTCTGTGGGAAAGGAGAGGGAGGGACTTGGGGACCGAGGACACAGAGCCCAGATTAGCCCAGGCAAACCTTTGAAAACAGCACATGTGAACCCAGGGCAACCTCACCCCATCCTCTTGGTTTCAAGGGCCAGGGAGCTTCTCACCTCCCTCCCTTCACTTGTGATTCAGGGCCCTGGCTCTTCTCCTCCCTTGTCCTGTTCCTTGTTTTTTTCCTTCTCTTAAAGGTTATAAAAGATTAATCCAAAACAGAGTATCATTTAAAGTATTATTGGCTTCAACTACCAGCAGAGCTAACCCCAGATGACTTAAGCAAAAGAGAGACAGAGGACTGCTGAGATGGCTCATCAGTTAAGAGAGCTTGTGCCTCTTCTAGGGGGCCCACGTGCAGTATTGCCAGCACCCATGTTAGGTGGCTCACAATCACTTGTAACTCCAGTTACAGGGGATCCAATGGGATCTTCTGACCTCCACAGACACCTATGCACCAGACACACACATACACACACACACACACACACACACACACACACATGAATATAAAGTAAAAATAAACTTTGAAAAAGGAGTATACTCACAAGTAACAAGAAATCCAGGGACAAGCTGGTTCAGAACAGCTAAGTCAGTAGAGTGGCATGTTGAAATTTTTCCCAAGGAAAGGCAGACTGTTTCTGTAGTCCCTACTCAGAGTGTCTCTTACTAATTTAAATAAGTGGTGCCTGTCATTCTTAAATAGACCATTAGCATTTAATACAAAGATTGCCTTAGAGAGCCACCAATAGCATTTGGGATTGGGCGGGGATCTAGCTCCACTGAAAGGCATGACTACTTAATATTTTTAAAACAGAATTCTTCACTTTGGAAATGGGGTGGCAGATATGACGTAGACATCCCAGTACATGGAACAAAAGATGTAGCCTCCATAGCGGTGGGTTCACTGGTAAAGCATTTGTCTGGCATTCAGGAAGGCCTGGGCACTGCACTCAAAAAGCTGGATGTGGAGCACATCTGTCATCTCAGCACTTGACAAGTGGAAGCAGGAAGGTCAAAGGTCACTCATAGCTGCATAATGAACAGGAGGCAAGTCTGAGATAAGACCTGTCTCCAAAGAAGACCAATGAAGCAAAAGAAAATGAACCACAAACAAACACACTAGGGAACCGAGGGACATTTTCAGATAATCTAGCCACTGGTTTTCTTGTAACCACATGACCTAGACTAAAATCCAGAATCTGTCATTTATGAACCACATGACCCTGGGCAGACTTGGTGTGTGGGGCCAGTGGCATACCCCTCACTGAGACACTGAGAGAATTAAGTGTCACAGGGTATGTGAGCATCTAACTGGAAGCCATTGACGAGAGGGCCCACAAGATGCTCCCCTGCTCATGGGAAAAGTACTCACCACCATGATGAAAGCCGCATGCCACCAGCTGAAGTTGTCAAAGCACCAGAGAAGCTGGAGACAAATGGTGCAGTGGTGTCACTAACATTACTGATAGCACTGTAAAACTAGAAAGTGCTAAGAGGGGTTAGCAGATTTCTGAAACTGAGTGACTCCTCAACACTGTTACAATTAAAGTCACTATTGCGATGAGCACACTGTCACCTTCACCACGATCACTGTCACATAACTATCATCACACACATACACACACATACACACATATATACACATATACAAATACACACATACACAAATACACACATGCACACACATATATACACACATACACAAATACACACATGCACACATATATACACACATACACAAATACACACATGCACACACATACACACATACACATAGACATAGACATACAAATACACACACATACACACACATACACAAATATACACATACACAAATATACACACATATACATATATATACATACATACACACAAATATACACACATACACACATATATATACACACACATACACAAATACACACATACACACACATACACAAATACACACATATACACACATATACACACATATACATATACACACATACATACACTTACATACACATACACACATATACACAAATATACACACATACACAAATACATACACACATATACATATACACACATACATACACTTACATACACACATATAACAAATATACACACATACACAAATACATACACACATATACATATACACACATACACTTACACATACACACATATTCACAAATATACACACATACACACATACACACACATACACAAATACATACACACATATATACACATAGACATATACACACATACATACACATATACATATGCACACCTACATATACACACATACACACATATACACACACATATATACACACATAGACATATATACACACATACACACACATACACACACATACACACACACACACATATACACACATACACATACTTTATCCACAAAGGCTCCATCCTGCCAGGTACAAGCTCCTTTACAACTATATTTTTCAAGAACTAAGCCTGCAGGATTTCACTTTATAATGTGTTCTTGTTTTCCTGACGGTAAACACCCAGATGACTTAGTGGGGTCACAAACCCAACCTGGTTACAGTTCCCATCCCCAGGGACGCCTACCAAGCTCCAAGTACCATCTTTCCACCTCTCTGACAAGTCCTTCCTCCCATGCCTCAGGGTTTTTGCTCATGCTCTCCTTCCTTCCTCTCGAACTACCTTTCTCTAGCTAGTTAGGTTCTCTCTTTTCCTTTGACTCTCAAACACAGTACCACATCTCAAGGGAGGCTGCCCAAGCCCCAGAAGCAGGAGCAGACCCACCTGTCTTTTCTCAACCAAGAAGTGGAGTCCTGAGTGGTGGAGAGCAGGAGCTGTGATGTGCAGCTATGAGGACACAAACCTGATCTTTACCACTTGCTATGTGTGACCAGACAGCTTACCTATGTGCCTCCATTTCTTCATGTGTCCTATACAGAGTAGTAACTCAGTAACAGCATCCTAGGGCCATTGGGCAGGTAATGTTACCATTAGTAAATAGTATTTAGAATGATGTATGTGTGATACTTACTATGCAAGCACTTAAATTAGCAAGCTGCTCCATATCTGCAGAGGAGCTGCATTTATGAATTCCCTACTGAGATGGGTGCATTACTTACTGTCTTACCTTCCAGATCAAACACCCTAGAAATCCAAGGCCAGGGCTCTTTGTGGTTCTGACCATAGCCCAGCTTCAGGTAGAAGACCTAGCCCATGTTAGGATTTTAAGAAATACATCTTTAGTGCATGAAGAAAAACTTATCTCTGACACTAAGTCCTCATCCCCTTTGCCTCCACCAAGAATCTCAGATCCCTTCCTGGCCTTTCCGAGTCTTACAGCTAAAAATATAGCTGACCAATACAACCATTAGTAATAAGCCCAGAAAACACCAGGACTCCCCCAAGGACCCAGAGCCGGTAATGGGCTACATACTGCTTCAGATGTTCCAGACCACAAAGTGATCACATCTGCGATAATGTGTGCATGGTTAACCCCAAATTCCATCACTCGCTCCCTCTCACAGAACTCTGAAACATCCTGTGTGCCATCCTTCCTCAACCACAACAGAGCAGGACATGAGCCCTAATTGGAGAGGAAAACATTCATTGTAGAGCTACCTTAAGAGAACTCAGGTGCCAGGCCTGCCAGCCTTACAATACAGACAATAGGGACAGAATTGGAACCTGTGTTTGTTTGTTTATTTTGTTTTGTTTTTCAAGACAGGGTTTCTCTGTGTAGCCCCGGCTATCCTGAAACTCACTCTGTAGACCAGGCTGGCCTCAAACTCAGAAATCCGCCTGCCTCTGCCTGCCGAGTGCTGGGATTAAAGGCGTGTGCCACCACTGCCCAGCGGAACCTGTGTTTGCAAAACACCTGCAGCCCTAGCAAAGCTCCTTCCCTCCACCCTGAGGACAAGAAGGAACGCAGAAGAATCACCTCGATGGCCACCAGGGAGAAAGGAGAGGACTCTGGGCCTGAGGGTGCTAGTGGCCCCAGTAAAAGGGAATGTCAAGGTGGGAATATGGAAATGGGTGGGCGGGTGGGTGGGAGGAGGAATTCCCTCTCAGAGGCGGGGAGGGGGAGGGGACACGGGGTTTCCAAAGAAAAGGGGAATCATCGGAAATGTAAATAAATAAATAAATAAATAAATAAATAAAAAGAAGGAACGCAGGTGATGCAGGACAGCAGAAGATGGCTATACCCCACGTCAACCTGAGATGGAAGTGGATATATCAAACCTCACTCTCACCCTTGAGTTGCCCAATCAAATCTGCTACCTCTGTTTCCCCACCTGTAAGGAGAGAGAATGGGACCATATTGGTTGTTTCTGAACACTTTAGAGTCTTATGTCTCTAAACAGCCATCTCCTGGGAGTCCCCTGCCTGCTTGTGAAGCTAGTCCAGGACACTGGTCCAATGCCCTGTCACAGATGTCTTAGCCTCTTAGATGCTCATCTGAAAGGGCGGCAATACTCTCATCACACGGCTGCTGTGAAGAACAGGGATGCCAATACAGGATCCAGCAGACTACAGTGGAGGTAGAAGAGTGTCTCTGAGTCTACAGGGCACTCGCTGAGATTTCCAGATCCTTGTGACCCTAATCTAAGACTTGAACAGGTGGAGAATGATGGAAACAGAGACCATTTATTCAGAGGAAGGGAATCTGAAGAACAAAAGTGGGCTGGAGAACCTGGACAAATCCCTGGGTCCAGGGTCATGACCTTCTAGAAGCCATTTACAAAGAATCTGGCTCCTCCCACATTTGAGTATCATGTGCTTCTCTTGTGCTGATATCCAGTCCTCCTCTGCCATTTTGTCCATATTGTCCTTGATGCCTCCTGTCATGAGGACTTTACAAACAGGAGACGTTGCTGTAAGGGTTGTATTTATAAGCACTTGTTATGCCTGCTATGGAATGCAAAGTGTCAGATGAATGTAAAAGCTGAACGAAGGAGACTGTCATCTTTTTGGAAGAGACAGCATTAATAGTGCCTGACACAACCAGCTAACCAAGATTGCTATTAAACAGGAATTGCCAGGAGGGATTCTAGAAGGGATGGAAGACAGATAGATGCTGTAATCAACACACATTGGCCATTGCATCACGACGGGCTCATCCCAGGGTGCTCTGGGAAGGGAAAGGAAGAGACAGTAACATCTCTCTGAATTCTCATTGTTCTGATGGGTGACCAAGCCAGGTAGGTGACCTCATTTCAGTGAGGTCACACACTCAGGTTCAATGACCCACCTATAGAAAGATGAGCCCTTCCTCTTCCTCTCCCTCTTACTGAAAGTATACAATAGAACAGACCTTTGTGAGGTCATAGGGAATTGCCCTTCCACAAGCTCCACCCTTCCCTCAGACCCTCTCTACACTGAGCCACACATCTGGTTTTCTAACCTGCATCTCTCTGGAGCCCAAGCACTGATTCATTTCTGCTGGATTCATCAGCACTGCCTGAGTTGCTAGTGACAGAAATGAACAAAGGCAAGCTTAGAAAGAGTATAATGTCAACTAACAGACTCCACTGTGGGACTGAACAGCCAATCCCAGAAAGGAGCTTACTCAGCTGGGTCTTAGGGATAAATTCAACAAAAGTCTCAAAGATTAACATGAAACCCTCCCATGTCTGACCCACTCCTGCTAATTCACACACTCTCTCTCTCATCTGGCCTAGATATGGTCCTTGAAAATGTTGGGTGTCATGGCAGCTTCTGAGCCTCTCTTCTCACCAGTTCTGCTTTCAGAAAGCACGGATCCTCTCCCAAGCTGAACAACTGACCCCCGTGTCTATTCTTACTGGAATACGCACCATGGTGCTAGCCCATAGCAGGGGGCAGGAGTAGAGTGTGCAGGGAGGTCTGCCTGTATGTTAGGGCCATGTAGGGAAGCATGCCAACTCCTAGAGCTGGAGGAAATGTAGTTGAAATGGATGGCCATGTTGTTAAAGAACTGGGATGCTACCTCTGTGAAAGAAATCGTGCAAAAAAAAAAAAAATGGTGCAGGTCAGCTGAAAACACATGGGTCATGTGACAGCCTAAAATTATAAGTCAAAATATGTGCAAGTTATTTCCTCCATCCTGACTCTGGAGGGGAAAGAAAATCTGTGCTTCCCAATGAACCTCCAAGGCATCCATATGGACCAATGTTTAAAATGTTGTTTTGAACTTGAAGGACTGTCTTCTTGCCTTTCATCTGCAACACTTACAGCAATGCCAGACACTCCATCTGCCTGACACATTTTCTGAATGAATGATGTTATAATGAGCACATCAAGTAAATGCGATGAATGAATGTAGTCAGACAGGCTCAGGTTCAAGAGGATCGTGTTTCTTCCCCAAATGCCTAGTTGCATTGTGCCTGTGATAGGTTTTCAGGAAATAATGGATCCTAAGAGGATTCCAGAGGATGGGGAAGAAATGTTTTTGTTGGTGTATGGTTCATTCTTATAATAACAGTAATTTACTATGTAGTTGGCACTTTGGGTGTGGTGTCAAGTTTGATGTTCCAGATTCCCTCTGGAAAGCCAGTCGACATCCCTGCCTGAACAGGGATAAGTTCCAAAGGTCCCATCCCCAGCTGAGGAGTTGTGGGCAGTTAATAGCTGCTGGGGGAGGGAGAGTCTTAATGGGAAGCACACACCCATGCAGACACAGGCGGTACTAACTGGACTCTCCATTATTTTAAAAGAGAAAGAATAGGATATGAAGTTGGGGGGCAGATGTTTGAAGCATTAACATGTTCTGGGTGAGAGGGAATATAATCAAAATACATTGTAAATATCTGCTACTCTCAAAGAACAAATTTTTAAAATTCCCCTATTTACTAAATGTCATCCAAGTTCAACAGAGAAGACCCTGGCTCCACGACTGAGCCTGGAGGACAAAGACTTTGCCACATTCACAGTGAATTCAGTGCTGAGGACAGAGCTGGGACTTAAACTCAAGTTTGTGATTACACTTGAACTCGTCAACACTATTTCCTAAGAAACACGTGTGAGTGTCTTTCCAATGTCAAGTCCCATGCCGTGCCTTTCACAGAGGTCTCCCCAGCAGGCAAGAACCTAGTAAGGTCTTGGTAGATGAAGATGAAATCTCTTTCACAGGTGTACATGTTAAAGCCTAGCTGGTGGTGCTATCCTGGAAGTGTCTGGAAGAATGAGGTCACTGTGGACAGGTGCTTAGGGGTATTTTGTCTCTGGTCCCTATCTGTTTCATTCATTGTCTGCCATGATGTGAACTGTCTCAGGATAAGCTCCCACTAGCTCCATGGTGTTCTGCTTAACCATCTGTGGGCCAAACCCTCTAAGGCCATGAAGTAAATGAAATCTTCTCTCCCTTAAGTTACTCTGTTGGGTATTTTTCATAGCAATGCAAATGTGATGGATTGCTACTTGTCCACTGTGCTGTTCCTACTCAGAAAAGCTAAGGTTTCACCCCAGAGGATGCCCCCAAACCTCA
>CM052710.1:88341012-88369097 GCA_028551405.1 Uromys caudimaculatus | reverse complement strand
GGTACTTCTATCTGGTCTCTGAGTGTTCCTGGCTTTGCTGTGAGCCCCCCCATCTCCATGGGTACTTCTATCTGGTCTCTGAGTGTTCCTGGCTTTGCTGTGAGCCCCCCCATCTCCATGGGTACTTCTATCTGGTCTCTGAGTGTTCCTGGCTTTGCTGTGAGCCCCCCCCCATCTCCATGGGTACTTCTATCTGGTCTCTGAGTGTTCCTGGCTTTGTTGTGAGCCCCCCCCCCCATCTCCATGGGTACTTCTATCAAGCATTTGCTGATCACAAAGTTACTTCAAAGCTGACAGATGCTATCATGGGAGGACTCACCGGTTTCTATGCTTGTGGAAGCATTTTAGAAGATGGTTTCCTAAAACAGAGGTCAAAAATTGAGGCCTAGGGAGATGGCTAGGTTAGTAAAGTAAGTTAACTTACATGCGTGAAGACCAGAGGTTTGATCCCCAAGACTCTTGTTAAAAACAAGCTAGATGTGGAAGCTATAACCCCAGCATTGGCAAGGCAGAGACAGGCAGATTCCTGGGCTTGCTGAGTAGCCAGCCTTGCCTACTTGGTGAATTCCAGGCCAGTGGTAGATGGTTCTTAAGGAAGAGTAACTGAAGTTGTCTGCTAGCCTTGACATGGATGCGTATACACATGCACAGAAGGGAGGGAGAGGGAGCAAGGGAGAGAGGAAGAAATAGAAAACACACACACACACACACACACACACACACACACACACACACACAAAGTTAGAAGAACAAAACGATTTAGTCTATCAATCTCCGTATGTGAAGTTTGAACTACTGCTTTTCTGCTACAAGGTAGGTGGATACACACTGGTGGGTACACACTGGTGGGTACACACTGGTAGATACACACTGGTGGATGCACCCTTAGATTAATAAAGATTGGGACTGAAGATGAAATTGGACACAAACTAGAAGAGAAGAAAAGTCCCCTGGAGGGAGAAATGGTCTACAGATATCCTCTTCAAGACGGTTTTTCTACAGGCACATTCTCACATGACTTAGATGAACGCATCTTTATTCAGATGGCCACATAATTCCAGAAGCCCAGCACCAGTTGAGAAACTAGAAAATGGCCAGGTCACCCCCACATCTTATATGATGTCAGGACTACACACATAAGGTCCAAGTGAAGATGGCGGCGAGAGAGGCCGATACCAGGGGAGTCCCTCAAAAGCATAAATGGAGAAAAGTTTGGTTGTGAACACCTGTAATCAAAGCACTCAGAAGGCTGAGGGCAGAGAGTTGTGAATCTGAATGCAACCTGGGCCACAGAGTGGAATCCTGCCAAAAAATATATATGCATAGGTATACAGCTCTCCATCACCATATAAGCACATCTGAGAAGACTGAGACAGTCGGCTTCTCCTCCACACAAGTCAGATGTGGCACAGTAAAGGCATCTTGAAATAACTTGAGGCAAGAAGAGTAAATAAACCAGGGATGATTTATCTCCCAGGAATGACGGTGTGACTGCTGAATAATTACAGGCACCAATCTTTATTAGTATGCAAAGTAGCTGGGCCTGGTTGGCTCCCAGCACTGATCAAAGGACAAAAAGCCAAGAGAGCTCTGCACATTCTAATAAATCACACACCCCCAGTCCCTGAGTGCCAGGGCGACCCCCAGACCCCAGGGCCTCACTGTGGGCTCTGCTTTTCCAAGAGATAAGCAGCAAGTGTTTTAATTTCTCCTCCTGGTGATGAATTAGGCCTGTGGAAATCCTCCAGAGCTCTGAAATGCTCCGGGTTTCTCTTTGCATAAGTTTTAGCCTAAGTATTACTGATTCATCCAACAGTCTCTGTGGTTCATTGCATCTGCTGCCCAACTCTGTCATGAATTCAGTCATATGAGCTCTGGGGTGGCTCAGCTTTTCTTTGCTGGCCCAGGGAGCTCCACAAAGTGGTCAGTGAAAGAGAACAGAAACTCACCTGTCTACAAACACCATTCAGTGTAGCACTGAGAACATACCAGTAGTAAACACACACACATACACACACACGCCACACCATGATACAACAGGAATGATGGGTTATAGCATCAAGTGTCATGCAGTCATACTCACCTAATATAGTAACCTATGGTGTAAGAACTATCATTATCCCCATCTTATGGATGAGGAAACTGAGGCACAGAGAATTGGAAAATCTGCTCACATAGTAGTTAAATTACAATTCAAAGACAAGTATCTGGGCTCAAGCATCTGTGAACCACTTTATTCTGGACACAACTTGGGTTGTACTCACAAACTCAGCAGTTGTGTTACCTGTACAAACCACTCAACGTCTAAGCATTGAGTAGAGAGACTCACAAGACTTTACACCTAATTGAAGAGCTACTGGAAACTGATGACCACTGGGGAAGGGAAAGTGAATTTTCTTCAGGGGTGTGGCCCCCGACTGGCCATGACCCAGTGGATAGTGAAATGCCATGTGATGGAGGCGGCCCTGAGTGGGCGCAGTGAGCCATCTTGATTTTAGAGAAAGGATATGAAGTTGGGAGGGGGATGTGTTTGTAGGTCCAGGGAGAGAGGAAAGCAGGAGGAACATATAGCAAAATACATTGTATGCATGTATGAAATTATCAGAGAATTAAAACCCAGAGCCACTAGGGAACAGTAGGGTGGCCTTGATATACGGCCCCAGGCTTCCCCTCCTGCCAGCATCTTGTTCTTCTGCTGACCTTCCCAGGAGCCCAGGCTCATCCAGCACCGGCTCCCTTTCCCACACACATCCTCAGCTCCCTTTCCCTGTGTGATGGTGGATCTTGGCTGTCAACTTGTCAGGATCCAGACTGGTCTAAGAGACAACGCTCATGACTGTAAGAGATTTTCCAGATTAGGCAGAGGTCGGAAGACTAAGTGTGGGATGGCACCATCCCATGGACTGGGATCCTAGACTAATAGAACAGAAAGTGAGCTGAGCACCAGCATTCATCTGTCTATTTGCTGACTGTGCAGGCAGTGTGAACAGTCGCCTCATGCCTCTGCTGCCATGCCTCTACTGCCATGATGAACTGTCTCCTCAAACTGTGAGACATTTTGTCACAGAAGTGAAGTTACTAACCTACACCAGACCATATTCCCAGAGTGTGGCCACCTTCCTTCATAACACAAGATAGGCCCCATTTCTTCCAGACCTCTCTCATACCCTCCATCTTACATAGCATGAAGACAAAAACTGTCACCCTAGCCCCGGCCCCATCACTTAGCATATATCTATTAAATGGCACAGTAGAGAACAATTTCAGGCTATATCATGTCCCAGAGTTTGACAAGTTGTAACAGACACAACAAAATAAAGTCATCTACCAATATTAACATCCACCCCGCTGATTTCGGCATGTACATATGGTACTATCTAAACACAAGAGCACTTATTAAGTATATCTGTCAACTTTGTGTTACTATAACAAAACACTTGCGGTAATTAACTTATATCACATTTAATTAGTTGACTCTTCTAGAAGATGACGTCCAATATCTGGCAGCCCTATTGTTTTGGACCTATACTGAGAGTTCAAACTGTGTCAAAACAAAACAAAATAAAACAAAAACAAAAAAGAACATTCATGTCATAAACCTGGGAGCTAAAATAGAAAGCAAGAGACCAGGGCTCCATAGTTCCTTTCAGGAGCATATCCACTAATTCCTAAGGACCTCCACCAGGCCCCATTCTTAAAGTTCCATCTTTCATGGAATCTTTCAATACTACTACCCTGGAGACTACGCCTCTACACTTAGACTTACAGGGACATGACCTATGTTTCAACTATAGCTGAATCCTTAGGCCCATGATAAACAGAAAGTTCATGATGTGTCGGGTCCCAGTAAGTGCATCCACACACCATGTTAACCCATCCCCAAACTCTTTGTGAGGTCAGCTGCATTAATGCCCCCATTTCATAGATGGGTTGCCCAATAGCCACCTTGTTGTTAATGCTGATTGATTTAATCTACAAAAATGTATTACTGAAATGTACTTCAACAATATCCAAAGCAAGGAAGGTGATCACTGTGAGCCCCTGGGATATCAAGGCAGTATGGCTTCAATGCTCACACACCTGCAAACTGATGGTGCTTGTGTGTCCTGGCCCCTCTATGAAGACAATTAGGATTTCTCTGCTATTTCTCTACATTCTTCTCTGAGAGATGTCTGTGCCCCTCATCACAACCCATTTCTATTTGTTCCATATGACACGCCCATTAAACTTCCCCTGGAAATGCTCTAGCCATGAAAGAGCAGCATGAGACAAAACCAAGGTCTCTTCTTTCTTGGAGTTTGTGTATGTAAAGCAACTTCCTGAATTCTCTAACTCATAAAAATTAGAAGCTTAAACTCTTGAAGCTTAGTGTTGAAAGCCAAGTACCTGGGTCTCTTCAGACAGCCTGTTCTTAAGCGTATCAGGAGTCATCCACGTGACACGGAAAGATGGGTATAGCAGTTACATTTTTCATTGCTGGAGTCAAAAACCTGCCAAGCAACAACAGATGGGATCGATGGCTTATTTGAGCTTATAGCTCTAGGAACCATCATCCAAAATGGCTGGGGAAACATGGCAGCAGGAGTGTGAAGTGGCTGGACACACTGAGTCCAGTCAGGAAGCAGAAAGTGGACAGGAAGTAGAGCCAGGCTACGAAATCTCAAGCCTTGCTCTACAGACCCACTTCCTATAACAAGACTCCACCCCCTAAACTTCCACAAAACAGTGCTGCTTCCTGTGGGGGAAACAAGTGTTCCAAGCACATATGCCTGTTGGGGACAGTTTGAGTTCAGACCACACGAGCAAGTTTTCATGTTCTCTGCAAACATCTTTGAGATAACTTTCAGGCATGTCTATGTTTTCTCCCATGAATCTCCTTAGTTCTAGAATGTACCATCCTCCCATCTGGCTTCCTTTCGTGTATATAAGCAGATCTTTGCAGCCCAGGCTCTGCACAATGCACTCTGCCCTACTTCAGCTCAAAGCCTGAAGAACTCGTTGTGCTTGATGCTGAGAACACATGGCCTGGCAGAGGAGGCAAACAATTAGTCAGTAATGTAGAACAGAGGAGGTGCACACAGACCCAAGGTTGATTCATTCAGTCCAGCATCTTCCATAATAACTGGAAGTTTGCTAGGGTGGGTGGAGTCAGGAGAAATGAGGGAGAATAAGAGGCCATGGAGAGGATAAAAATATAAATCAAGTAAAAGCGTTTGTGCAGCCAACAGCTCCTGACTTGCCTGTCCCGTGAAATCCTGCATTATGCAGGGGACAGTGTTCTTTCATGCTCCAGGAAAGAACCATACTTTGCTTGCCTCCACATGTTCTAGTCTCAACCAAAGCTCCCTCAAGTCACGAAGAGGAAATGTGAGCCAAATGACTGACAACCTGATGGTTTGCCTCTCTGCTGCTGGGGGGAATGCCATAACCATAAGCAAGCTGAGAAGGAAAGTGTTGACTTCAGCTTACACTCCCCGTTAGCAGTGCATCACTGAAGGAAGTCAGGGCAGCAAAACAAGCAGGAGCAGATTCAGGAACCATGGAAGATTGGTGCTTAATGCCTTGTTTTCTTTCTTTCTGAGCTAACTTCTTCTACATATTGAAATCATCTACCTAGAGATGATACTACCCCCAACAAGCAGGGCCCTCCTTCATCAATTAGCAATCAGAAACACCCACAGTACCCATGGAGCAATTCTGATCTGGCGATCTCTCAATGGAGGCTCCCTCAGATAATTCTGGGCTGTAACAAGCTGAGAGGTGGGGTTAACTTAAGAACCCATGAGGGTTCATGACTGGGTCCTGGGATCCATGTCAGGATCATGAGAAGGTTGGAATCTTGGCTCCATAGGATTCATCCAGCATGGACCAGAGGACACAGAGAAACAAAAATACTTTGAGTACTAGACAAGAAGGACCAAGAAGCTCCAATTGCATCTTCTAGGAGCTCCAGTGGCAAGTAAGGACAGTCACAAAGAAGGCACAATTGAAGAAGCCACCAGGAAGAACTCCCAATGCAGAACAACCCCTTCTAAGTTATTAGTTCAGAATATCACATTTCCAGACTTCAGCCATGCATGGCACTGCATGTGTCAGCACCTCACTCCTGGCTCTGGAAGATTAATTTTCAACTTCATGGGAATATGCCAAGATGTCTGTTGGTGGACATTTTGACTACTATGACCTGTACGGCTCCACAGCAGGCTTTGTCTTAATATCTTGCCTCAGTCTTGGGACACCCAGACAAGTAGAATTTCTGGGTAATGTGGGATTTTGTGAGATGTATGTATTAAAAATACCACATTACAAGTATTGTCTGCAAGGCAAATTTATTGAGTGAAAAGGGACCTGAGGAGAAGCGGGAAACTTCACACCAATAAGAATAAATCAGAGTTGAGGGTTTAATTTGCCTTTCTGGACTAACATGCACATTCCAAATCAAAATTTAAAAAGTAATCACTGGAAATTTTTAGCAGACTTTTAAAGACCAGATCATTGTCCATTTTATATAAATTCATTTAGAGTCTGAAAAGATAGCCATGAACCAGGTATAATGAAACTAGATAGAGAAAGTCTAAGCAAAAATTATGAATCCTGATCACGTGTCAACATAAAGGTCCCAAATAAGACACCGTCAAGGGGCTGGAGAGGTGGTTTGATGGTTAAGAACCCTTCTGTTCTTGCAGGGGACCCAAGTTTGATTCCTAGCACCATGTGAGGTGACTCATAAACAGTTATAAGTCCAGCTCCAGGTATCTGGCTCACCCTCATCTAACCTGTGCGTAAATGTGCACACATAAGTGCACACACACACACACACACACACACACATAAATAAAAATAAATAATTTTAAAAGCACTGTTAAATAGATTCACCAGCATCTCAAATATCATCATCTATCAAACGGGGATTTTCCTGAGAATCTAATCATTGCTCAAAACCAGAGCTTTTAGGAAAAGAGGGCACCACATTCAAAGATTAAGGTGAGAGTCTATGGTCACAATAATTTTTAAAGAACAGGTGTTCTATAAAAAAATACCTATTCATTGCAAACTCTCTTAGCAAACTGGGAACTATAAATATCACCTCTACCCAATGAGGCTTTCAAGCCCTAGTGCAAAGGTCACAAAGATAAAGCTATGAATGAATTCACAACAACATCAAGAAATGAAAGGATGCCAATCACTGCTTCCATTCATCAGTGCAATAGACATGAAATGACGGGAAGAAAGACATAAGATAACCTGTAAAATGGGCCTACTATTAAATTACTAGAATTATTAAGACTTGAGTAAAACCTCTTAAGTAAAGATCAACATGCAAAATTTAATAACATTATAAAATTACAAATCAGCAATTGAAGAGAATATGAGAAAAATACCCCCATTTACATGGTGCAAAAATCTTTAAGGTATATAGAAATTTTATTTTGAGTGTGTGTGTGTGTGTGTGTGTGTGTGTGTGTAGGAAGGGCAGGGAGAGAAAGATGATACAGATAGATAATTCATATCCAAATAATTCACCAAGACATAAAGCAGTTTCATAAACTGGTGAGACATATTATACCCATGGATGACAAGGCCATATCATAAGTTGTAAATATCCCCAAAGCCTTAAGTAGAATACTATTCATATCAGCCCCATGATAAATATTTCTACCAAGCTTTAGAATATTGACCCTGAAAGTGACTATCTGCTTTATACATTTTATATGAACAGAAGAATATGAAGGATGAAGATGCTGGGTGCTTTGGAGATGGTTTTAGTAATGTATGGTGGTGAATCTAAGATGCCCATGACCTTTGGCCTCAATGGTCGACTCTTTGTCCGATGTAGCCTCCGTTGTACATATAAATAATAGCGACTAACATGGCTGGCTGTTAACAGGACACTGGGTAAGAAAACCTAGCACAATCACACATTGTATGGAAGTTAAATAGAAAAAGCTGGCCGGGCAGTGATGGCACAGCCTTTAATCCCAGCACTTGGGAGGCAGAGGCAGGTGGATTTCTGAGTTCGAGGCCAGCCTGGTCTACAGAGTGAGTTCCAGGACAGCCAGGGCTACACAGAGAAACCCTGTCTAGAAAAAAAAAAAAAAGTTATAAATAGAAAAAGCCTGAGTTACTCGTGAGAACTCAGACAAACCAAGGTTAAGCATAAAAGGAACAGAGGATACTATATGTCACCTGCAAATTTATATTTAGAAAATATCTATGGATATCATGAGTCTGGCACCAAAGGAGAATGGTGGCATGCAGGACAGTAGCCCAGGGCTTAAACTTCAACATGATTTTTCTTAGAATTTTACAAGTTCTGAAGCAAATATATGATCATTTCAGAGAGGATGGGCCTACAGTGTGGGCACAGGAAGTCCCTGGGCTTTATTCCTATGAATATGTGTGAGAGCATCCCATTTTCCAGATTTGAATGCGTTGTCCAGACCCCCAAGCCCTGATTAACCTGATTAGATGCACAGGCTTAGTGTGGCTCCTTTTTTTCTCTTTTATGCTGTCACACTTTCAGATCCAATTCTTTTTAACAAGACCCCATCATGGCAGTCCTGAGCACTAGCTAGAGCCTCATATAAGGTGCTAACTAACATCTGGTTTTCTCAATTTTAGTGAGGCTAAGATTGGTCTCAGCAACCCCATACTAATCCAGCCGCCATTCTACACTCCATTACACTTGTACTGAATGGGATTAGTAGCCATTGATTACTTCTGCCTGCCTCCACTGGCTCACAGGCTGCAATGTGACGGGCCCTGCTCATTCTTACTGCTGTGGTTTTGTTATAAAGAAATCTCCTTCATTAGCTATTTGCCCAGTTGTATGAAGACTTGATGATTATTGAAGTTGGGTGATAGCTGCACAGGGATCTGTCATGTTAGCCTCTCTCTGCCTGAGCATGCTTGAAAATTCCTATCCTGCAGATTAAAAATAAAACACAAAGCATAAAAACTAAAATTTTAAACATGGATGGAAAGTTCAGGAAGGAAATGCAACAAATGTTGGACCACAATCAATGTGAGAGTTGTCGGAGTCTAGATCACTTTCATACATTGCCTTACTTCCAAAAATGTCAAAAAATTTAGAGTTGATCTGACGTCTCCATGGGTTCCATATCCATGGGTTCTTCCAGTATGAATCAGAAACACATGGGGGAAGTGACAGCCCAAGCAAACATATACAGACTCTTTCTTACCCCTAAATAACATAGTAAAACAGTGCTTTACAAATAATTTACATTGACCCAAGTGTTCTGATCAGTCTAGACATGATTTAAATGTATTTAGGAAGTTCAGGACTGGAGAGCTTAGGAGCTTATGCTGCTGTGGCAGGGAGCCCAAGTCTGGTTTCCAGCACCCACTTGAGATTGCTTACAATCACCTATAACTGCAGCACTAGGGGATCCCATATGCTCTTCTGCCCTGAAAGGCACTTGCACACAAGTGGCACACACACACACACACACACACACACACACACACACACACAAATTTTTAAAAAATAAAATCTTGACCTATCATGGGGTATACACAAATATGCCAGTACTTTTTATAGCAAGTCTTCAGCATCTGAAAGTGTTGGTCTCTACAGCAAGTTCCAGAACTAGTGTTCGTGGAAACCAAGGGGGCAATTCTATTACATTCAGAATAAGACCAGACAGAGAGCAAACTGGTAGGAATATTGGGGGGGGGGGGGGAACCATAAGAATTTTATTTCAAGTTTGGAACAGGACTGACATCCCCGAGAGGGATCATTTGGAACACTCATCCTGGGAAAGCCCTTGAGAAGGAGTACAAACCGTACGGGTGACTCAGATCCCATAGAAGTGACCATCCCAGAACATCTGACCAACAGGAAAGGACAGGGCACAGGCAGGCACCAGATTCCTGTCACCAATGCCAAGTGAAAACATAGACCAGACCTGAGCCGTAAGGGAAAACCCCTACTTATTTCATGTAGCAAGCACGAATGATTCCCAGCCCACACATCATACAGCAAAGCCCAATGTCTGCCCTGCTAAGTAGGGAGAAGGCAGAATGCCTATGCATCCTAAATAATGGATCACAGTGACTGCGTGGTGACGAGGCAACACGGTGACAATTAAATGATTTTAACAGCATGTCAAGATGAAAGATAACAGTCTTGGAAAATGGGCTTGATAAATCACTACCCCTTCGGGCTTGCACGCATATTCCAGTCAGGGCATGAAAATTGTAGAATGCAATAAAATCAAATAAAGTCCCTGGCCACACATTTTGGCTTAGCACAATATTCCCTCCTACCCTATTAGGGTTACGTCTGTGCCAAGCACAGCTGGGCTCCATCTTCAACTCATAAGTAAAATGAAACTTAAGCTCAGCTCTCTCTCACTTACCAAGCCCGTTACTGCAGTGCCCCCGAGCCCCATGCAGATGCCAGCAAAGGACAGATACCAAAGACCTCAACGGGTTGAAACAGAGAAACACAGTCTTATGGGATGGGGGACTTATACAGCCCAGAAGAGGGTCCTCTACCTTGAACCTCAAGCTTTTAGAGTTAGGGACCCTTTTTCCCAGGTGCAGCATGTGACCTGTGTCTCAGTGAGAGCTTGCCACTGGATAGGAAGAAATCACACAATGCCAGGGGACCACACAGATGTGTGTCAGTCTGGATGGAGCAGAAGCAGGAAGCCACTAGAGGTGACATTTAAGATGATTTAAGTTTCTCTGCCTCCAAAGTCCTGGAACGAGATGTGTTGTGTCTTTCACAAACACCCACACTCAAATCCATCACTGCTGACTGATTGCAGAGAGACTGACCTCTGAGGAAGAATTTTCTTCTTTCCCCAACACATAATGAGTTTTTTAACCTCTTGTCTTCTCACCAGCTTTATGTATAGGAGAAAAACAATAGGCAACCTGGGAAAGGGGTAAATAAAATGTTTAAAGATATCCACTATGTATGTGTGTGTATGCATACGTGTGTGTGGTGTGCACGTTCATGCACGGATGTGCATGTGTGCATGTGTGTATGTGTGCATGCTCACTGAGCATGCAGGTCCACATGCAGGTGTGGGTGCGTGCATTCATGCATGTGTAGGTCACAGGTCAATCTTAAGTGTCTTTCTCAGCCACTCTCCATTTCTTTTGGAGACAGTTACTCACTTTTGCCCGAAATTCACCAAATAGGGTAGACAAAATGACCAGTGGGGCTCCCCAAGGATTTGTCCATCTCTGCTTTCCCGGGGCTGAGATTGAGTGTGCACTGCCATGCCTGGCTTTCTTTCTTTTCAAAGGCTTTATTTTTATTCAAGTGTAGGTTGTGTCCATGCATGCGGATATGTGTCTGCAGAAGCCACAGGAGAGCATCAGATCCCCTAGCACCAGAGTCATGGGTGGTTATAGCTGACTGACATGGGTACTAAGAACTGAACTCAGGTCTGCAAGAGCAGTAAGCACTCTTAGCTTCTATGCCATCTCTCCCCCCTTCTCTCCCTCTCCTTTTCTCTCTTCCATCCGCCTCTCCTCCTTCCTGTTTCTTTCTCCCCTCCTCCCTCTCCCTCCCCCATTCCTCTCCCCTCAATCCTATTTCATGGGTTCTGGGGATCAAGCTCAGGCCTCATGCCCCCAGTTAAAGGTTTTGATGCAAAGCCCAAGTTTCCTTTTCACCTTCTGCTTACACATTTAAAATAAATTGTGATTGTACCCTTTGTAAACTGAAAACCATGTCAACTTTCTGCAAAGATCCTACAGTTTGGATTCTGCTCATTCCTCAGGGTTCTTCATCTCTTATTTATGAAACTGGTGTCAGGAATGGGTTAAAACGTTCACCACTGTAGGAGGGAGGTGATTTATCATCTCAGGGACTGGTGGCAGCAGAAGGGTCGATGTGCTTAACAATTCACACTGAGACACACACACCCACGCATGTCCACTCATCCCTCTCCCATGGCAACCAGAATCCTGCCTTCCCAGGGGTCTGAAAACTTCTTGACACTTAAAGTACCCTAAGCTGATATTCATGGTGTATACAGGCAGTAGTTGAGAAGAAAGTAGATTATGCAGTGAGTGTGAACACGTACAAAATTATGTGAGTGCGTTCATCTCAGAGCCAGCCAGCTCAGAGACTGTGTGCCATGCCCCTAGCCTGTGGTGCCTCTTTGGTTAATCTAGCCTTTCAACCCTTTGTTACATCTCATATCCCAAGGAGCACATCCCTCCAGGCCAGGTTCAGGACTCTCCCAAATTTTGGGTCCTATAACTTCATGCTGACTGGTCTAAACCCTGAGCGTGCAGGTGCTGGATGAAGAATTCTAGAGAATTGGACTTTCCAGCCAGAAGTCTGGTCTCAAGTCAAAAATGCCTAAAATCACAGGAGAGAGAGAGAGAGAGAGAGAGAGAGAGAGAGAGAGAGAGAGAGAGAGAGAGAAGAATAGGTCTACTGAGGTGCTTTTAGAGTAATCTGGGAATATGCATAGTTATCTAGCAAAAACTAGAGTCACCCAGTCTACACAATCTCAGCTGCAGGTGTCAAAGAGGTCCTATGCCTTCTGGTTTCAATGCTAGTACAGAGACAAGCAGAAGATTCAGCCTGGTAAATAGGCTACTGAGAATAGATATTCTGGCTCTGGTCCAGCTTTGGCACCTGCTCATAGATGGCCTATGAAAAGTTATTCAAACACTTCTAAAATTCATTCCCTCTTATCAAAAAAAAAATATCATGACTCATTTTAGGATTTAAGATTACAATCTATGTGGTATACATGTGTGACGATGTAAGCATGTATTCAGTCTCCAGCACACTGAAGTAACAAATGTCAAACTACCAATCTAAAAAATTCCATCTCAGTTCTACATACCCACTCATAGACAACTGGTCTACCAATTGCACTGACCTTTGCAGTTCCCTGAGCATATTCAATCAGCTCAGACCATAGAGGGCCACCAGCCCCCAAGAGCCTTCTAAGACAAGTGTCTGCCTCATGATTGACATCCCAATCCTCTAGTATTAATCAGGTTATAGGTTACAGAAGCAGGGTATGCTATGAAAATATATGTTCACAAACTGTGTAATCAAGTTATAAAAACAAAATTATCTCAAAAACAATCCGATAATGTCAGAGGTGTTATCTATGTCTCTGTGCTGGGCCACATGTGCGGCTATCCTCACTATATGAAGCCCTCAGGACAGGGCTGGACATCTCAAATAATGCACAAACCACAGAGAGAATACACCTTATTTCAAAGTCACTAGAGAACTCATAGAATTTTTAAGGCAGAGTCTCATGTAGCCCAGAACAGCCTTGAGATCTCTGAAGCAAAAGATGACCTTGAACAGATGACCTTGAACTTCTAGTCCTCCTACCTTTTCCTGAACTCTGAGACACCATGATTGCCACAGGGCAGAAAGTTTTGAGCAGTGTATTTGTCAGGGTTCTCTAACGTGGCAGAACTGAAAGAAATATAAATACATACATACATACGTACATACATACATACATACATACATGTATTGGAGATAGATATAGATATATAGATATAGATCCATATACATCTACATGAGGATTTGCTAGATCAACTCTTATGATACAGTTCAAGCAGTCCAACAATGTCTAACAATGGAGAAGCTGAGAACCTGGCAGTAATTCTTTCTGCAGGGCTAATATCTCAGTATTCTCATTCTGAAGGCCTGGAGGATTTCCAGACAGCTGTTGATCTTCCATCAGCATCAGAAGCCTAGAAAAGCTGGTTCTAATATGTCACAGCAACAGTACAGATGGACATGCCAGCAAGAAACAAGACAGACAGGCAGGCAAGAAATTTCTTTCTTCCATGTCCTTATATCTGGGCTGCCACCAGAAGACCCCACCATTATTAGATGGGTTTTCTGTGACCAGCAGCTTAGGTTTCAGGTGCTTTTAATATAATGAAGTTGCCAACCCAAATTAACTCCATCGCAAGCAGTGCGAGTAAGTCCATATCCCTTCCATCTGTGTGCCATTGTATCTGAGAGTTTATTCTGAAAGAAAGGGTGGTTAGATGCATTGGACCAACTGCCTCATGTTTGAAGATCCAGGGACAACTTAGAATTCCTTTGAGACAACCACCTGCTGATGTTATTACGGTTGGAACAAGAAACAACCTCCAAAGGTAAGACCGAGCTCCTAGCTAGTGGGTACAACCACTGGGAAGTGTTTGGATGGTGAGGACTGACTTATGAATTAATTCATCCACTTATTGGTTCATAAATTGATGCAAATTCTGATAGACCTAGTCTTACTGGAGATGCATTGTAATGACGGCTAGTGAGCATGGGCTGGCACCTCTGAAAGCATGAGCCAAAGCAGTGTCTCTCCTCCATTTAGCTGTTTCTTGCAGACATTTTCCACAGTTATAAAATAAATCTAATTAAAACTAGGTTGCAGAGGTAACATACAGAAAGAGACAGCCCCTTCCCAAAATTAATCCCTATTTTCTATTTTTGGTTTTCTTCAGTTTTGGGGGGGGGTGTGTGTGTGCGTGTGTGAGCATGGATGCCCATGTGTGTGTATGTTTGCTTTTGGAGACGAGATGTTGATGTCAGGTATCTTTTTCCATCACTGTCCACCTTAGGTTTTGAGACAGAGTCTCTCACTGAACCTGGAGCTCAGCAGCCACCTAAATTAGCTGGCCAGTGAGCTCTAAGGGTCTGTCTGTGTCTGTCCCCAACCCCACTGCACTAGAGGTACAGATGCAGGACACCGAGCTGCTCTTTTTGCAGGTCCAGGGATCTGATAGGTCATCGTGCTCACGCAGCAGGTACTGTAGCAAGTGTGCCATCTCTCTGGCGCCCTGTTATCCCTAAGTGTTTTCATAAGACCCGCATGCTGCATTCCAGTATGTCAGGTCACTCGGGATATCCGAAGAGCCATTCCGCAGATTCCCCCATTTTCTCCTAAAGTGTTTTTAATAGGTCTTATTTCCTGTGGTATGAGACACTGGAGAGGTACCTATTGAGCTCATCCTTGGATGTGTCAGAACCTCACAGGAATTTGAGTTATTTGGGATTTCCATTGTATTTGTTATTTTTCTCATTATTGTGACCAAATGCCTAACAAGAAGCAGTTTAAGAAAGGGTTCGTTTGGGCTTACAGTTCCAGAATACACCTGATCACGGTGAGGAAGACAGGAAGGAACATCCAATGTCTGGTCACACTGCATCCACAGTGAGGAAACAGAGAAGTAAGCAACAGGAAGTGAGATAGAGCTATAAAACCTCAAGGCCCAACCCTTAACCCACTTCTTCCAGGGAGGCTCCACCTCTAAAAGGTTTCATAGCTTCCCAAGCAGCAAGTGTTCAAACACATGAGCCTGTTCAGGCATTCCACATCCAAGCCACACCACTTAGGAACTATCATCTGTGTTCTTTATACGGGAAATACACAATCCACAAAGCCAAAACATATGTGAAAATTCTTAGCTACACAAAAACACCAGCTCTGCCCCAGAAAGAAGTCACCCTCCCCCACCTATGGGAAGTGAGTCACCTTTAAGTCAAAATGGCCTCAATGGTATGAAATTCTTGTAGGTCAAAAAAGCTTTGTGCCCTTAAGCATTCATTTCTGACAAACAAAATAAATTGTCACGCCACGTGCATATAAAGATTGTAGCGATGAGTCTATTAAACTCTACTTAGCAGCAAAGCAACTCAGGTGTTATCTAAATTTAGCCCTCTGAGCTGTGGCTCTTTCATCCCAAAGCACAGAAACTTGCAGCGTGTGCTTAGCCTCTAAGAGCTGAATAAATAGAAATACTTTTACACAAAGCTTTAAGATTAGGTCAGTTGGAGAGCTTGACCTGGTTAGACCAAATTTGGTATGGATTTCTCAATTTTTTTCCACAAGAATGTGGTCCCTTTCAGAGAAGCTGAGGACACAACCGTGGATTTAGGTCTCAAGCAGGCCACATTTTGCTCCTTTTCTGAATTGGAGAGGTAGAGGCAGAAAGAGTTTGTCTTAAGAAACCAGTGCACAGACAGTCCAAATCAGAATTCAACACCATTACGTGCAGGTATGTGTGTGTGCATACACGTGTGCACATGTGCTCATGTACGTTATCTGTGCACGTGTATGTGAAAGTGTGGAGGTCAGAGGTCAACCTTGGGTCTCACTCCTCAGTTTCTGCCCACCATGCTGTTTAAGATGGGATCTCTCACTGGTCTAGGCATAGCCAATGCAGCTAGGCTGGCTGGCCAGTAATCCCCAGAGATCCAACTGTCTCCGCCACCCCAACACTGAGAAGACAAGAAGTGGCTTACCTCTTATGTGCACACTGCCTATGTGCATCTCATTAGCTCTTGACTATTTTTATACTTTTATCCTTTATTTTACTATTTTAATTTTATTATGTATTGTGTGTGTGAATGCTTGTGCATTAAATATGTAAATATTAATATGCAAATATGTGGAGGTCAGAGAACAGTCTTAAGAAGTCAGTTCCCGCCTTCTACCACATGAGTTCTGGGGTTGAATTAAGCAGCAAGCACATTATCTACTGAGGTATCTCATTGGCACCCTAACGTAAATTTTTAAATATAAAATGTGTATGCAACCATGAGACAATAGATGTCTGGTACTTTATATAGGAGAGCTACGTGTAGAGATTAGAATGTCCAATTGTTCTGGTGCCCCCAGGGCTAAAACCAGGACAGTATCAAGCAAAGTAAGATGGATGGTAATTCTTGGAGGATACCGACATGAATTGTGATATTATAATGACCGTCCCTAACGTGGTGTTTAGAGAATTCGAAGTTGACTCTCATCCTTTGGGGTGATGCTTATGTCGGCTCAACATTCACCATGAGTATCGTTACATCAGAGCAGCTGAGGTGGTTTTCAGAAGGGCTTTTTATCCCTTTTGCTCCACTGAAACTATCCAGTCATAAGCAGAGAACGTCAGTGCATATCGATGTTTCCAGCACCATAGGTAAATGGCCAAGAAATTTAATGACCGAGACTATACTGCCAGCAACTGAGGACTGGGTTATAATCACACTGCTCTCTTAGTCCCTAGCCCACCATGCCAAACCCCAGAAGGTGTCGTGGAGGCCCCAGAGCCCCCATCCTAGGCCTTCCGCCCCTCTGCCGCCACCCCTCCTGAGCATATGTCACCCTCAACCCTGCTTTTGTCTCTTTCCCTCTTTTCCTCCCTACTTTACTGAATACATTCAGAGAAAAGGGGGGTCTTGTATACTATTTTTATCTAATCAACTAGTTCAAGGATTGCCAACTAGTCAGGGGTAGTCAATTATGACTAATAATTGTCAAGAATCAATATCTAACTCTAAAGTCAAATAATTCTAGAAAATAAGTCTGAGATATTGGTCCAAGTATCAAACAAAGTAGGCTTTCTTCCAGAAATGAAAGAGAGCCAGACAGTATCGCCGTGGTTTGATCTCTTGGAAGCTTCCAGCATTCTTGGTGCAAGGTGTCTCTCTCTGGATCCCATGATAGTTAATTTTGATTGACAACTTTACTGGATCTAGAATCACATAGGAGACAAGCCTCTGGGCATCTTTGCACATGCTTGTGAAGGATTATCTAGATTAGATTAAGGTGGGAAGACTCACTGTGAATGTGGGCAACATTATTCATGGGCTGGGATCCCAGAATGCATAGGAAGAAGAAGATGAGCTGAGTCGCAGCATTCATATCTCTGCTTCCTCACTGCAGATGCTGTGACCAGCTGCCTCGTGCTCACACCACCATGATGTCCTTGCTGTGACAGATTGGCTTCCTGGAACTGCGAGCCAAGCAAACCCTCCCTTCTCCAGTCACTTTGATCAGGCATTTGTCACAACAGGAAATGTTACTTATAGTGAGAATTGCAAGACAGCAGCTGACCCCACCCTGCCCTCCATGGGTTCCAACACAGTCTTCTCAGCCTCTCTTTTGCATCGAAGACTCCTTGTTCACATGCTTTGAGTGAATAAACAATTCTATCATGGTTAGACAGCTTTGAACACATCCATGGACCAAAAATGATACTGGTTAGTTTCTGTAACTGGAGTCTAAAAATACAGATATGACCTCCTCAGAAAGAACAAAGCTCTGATTTACTGCTCTCAGTCAGCCTTGGGGAGTGGAGCATCCATCCCACAATTTCTGTGAATCCATAGCAACAGAAAAAGCAGAAGAGAAGCCCAGAAAGTTGATCAGACAGTAACCTGTCTATAATTGACTCGTTTTCTCTCTCCTGTGGCTACACACTTTGTTTTTATCAAGCTTCATGAATTTTCTTATGATGACATGCAAGTAGCAGAAATGGAGTGTGATGATCAAGTCCAGAGAAGGGGAAGTGCCTTCGTGTGGCCTCCAGAGTAGGACAATAGAGCTGAGTCCTTTGTGAGCAATCAGAAATCAAGAAAGAGGTAGACAAACGACCCCACACCTGAGGCCCTGCACAGATAAAGCTGAAAGGATTCCAAGAGGTGTAGACAGTGAAGGACCCAGCAGACTTGGAGTGGGTATGGCTCTGACCACACCCACTTTCATTCCCAGGATGCTGTCCTTCTATTCTCAAAAACTAATGGAAAGAGCAGCCTGCATTAGCTCCTTCCTCATCTCAGGGGCAGAATTTCTGACAGAAATAACTTAACGGAGGAAGGGTTTGTGTGGACGCAAGCTTGACGGGCTGCAGCCCATCGTGCTAGGGAAGGTGTGGTGATTGGGGTGTCATGTGGCTGCAGTGATGTGAGTGTGCAACCCAGAATCCTCACATCTCCAGGGATCAGAAGTAGAGAGAAATGAGGGCTTGGAGGTGTGTGTCTTTCTTGCCTGTCCTACCTCCGTTTCTTCTGTCTGGATCATTAGCACATAGGACAGTATGACCTGCTTCTGGTTGAGTATTTCCTCCCCAGTTAAATCTCTCCTGAAACATACTCACAGACAGGCCCAGAGATGTGTGTCCTAGGTTACGCCAAATCCAGTCAAGTTGACAAAAAAGATGACACAACACGTCATTTCCTTCCTACCTTCCCAAAGTACAAATGTTTATATGTTATCACTACTGTTTCTAGTTTTTACACGACAACAACAACAAAGACAGGTATTACTATCTTCCTCAGTGTCATGGAGTTCAGGTCCAATTCTATCACCTAATGCATCCCCTCACCTAATGTCCCTCACAGGCAGCTATGTCAAGCACCCAACATGGGGCTGACACCACAGCGCAGTTCATAAACTGTGTGTCTAGCATGCATGAGGTCCTGGGTTCTCTCCCAGCACCACATAGACCAGCACTGGGTGGATGAAGATATTCAGATCACAAGTTTAAAGCCATCCTTAGCTGCCCAGCAAGTGCAAGCCCAGCCTGGGCTACATGAGACCCAGCCTCAATAATAAGTCAGAGCTACCAAAAAGTATATCTTCCATGGACAGATTCCCATGATGCTTTGCATGTGGACACAAAACCTCAGGCAAGAATCATCACACTGTACAATGCACTTCGTCTCTTGTTTTCTTCACCCAGCACTATTTCTGAGCCTGTATCTATATCTACATGCAAGCACAGCATCACACTAAGGAGACCCACTTAGACACCTTTTAACAGCTGCCCAGCTGCCCAGCACACAAACACAACACATTTTCCTCACCCATCTCTCCACTAATGGACACTCAGGCTATTTGAAAATGCCCAGTCTCACAAAAATCACTACAACGAATGCCCTTGAACACATCTCTAGGTATGCAGAGAAACCACTTTGTCCAAGGCCTACGATTAGAGGTGAAATTGCTGTGCCCTACAAGCACACATCCTCAAATGTGTTAGGCTCTGCTCCTCAGTTCTACAATGAGGCCATATTAACCCACAATCCTAGCAGCGCACTAGGAAGGGAGCCTTCTCCTACCTTCAGGAAAGTCTTCTTTAGACCTAGGCTAACAGGTATATAGAGCAAAAGTACATCTGTTTACTCATTAAGAGTGAACCTGCACTTAAACCTATCTATCTATACATTTATATCTATAGATACATAGATCTATAGATACAGGGAGGAGAGAAGGAGAGAATAAAGTTCAGTTCAATTCTTCCCTCATGGCAGCATCATTTTGAAAGCTAACAATGCGTCTCTATTCACCCATCTTCTGATGACTTAATGAATTAGCCACTCGCCCATAAGAACTGAACTGCTGGGATAATACATCAAAATCAAGCCAGGCACTCATGCTCCTATGGGCTGATGGATTTAAGGCGAGACCTCAGGCAATAACAGTGTTGTTTAGAAGACGAATCTACTCATAAGCGCCCCTCCGTGACAAATGACGGACTTGGAGGCGATTCACGAGGTCCAGGTGGGAGCGGCTTCAACTTAATTAAACTTTGAAAACATAATAGAACCCAAGGCAGTACATCAATTTCTGGGTCCCCCTATCAAAAAGCACATGATATCCTTAATAGGTCGGCCATATCCGATTCTTGGGACTGTAATAGATCGTTAGCTGGCAAGCACTATTCCAGCAGCCCTTGATCTTGATGGAGCCAAGGCCACCTCTCTGTTCTCCTTCCTCCATGTTTCTTTTGTCACTAGTCCACCCAGATGGGGAGAGGACGGTGACTGCTTCTGCTCCCATTGCTTTATGATGGGTCCTACCAATGCCCACCCTGGTGCTTCACGAGTGGTCTCTGCAGCTCTGAAATCATGGCATGTGGGTCATCAAGTGTCATCCATCCCTTTTACCAGGCTGAAACTAGCCAAGTAGACTGGGCTGTCTGGCCAGTGAGCCCGAGGTGACTGCACTGTTTCCAGCTCTGCAGCACTGGGATTGTGACTGTGGGCCATTATGCTCAGAGTTCTACATTTTTAATTATCTTATGTGTGTGAGGGGCAGGTAAGCACATGCCACAGAGCACATATGGGGGTCAAAGGACAACTTGCCAAAGTCAGTTCTCTCCACCCACCATGTAGCTTTTGGGATCAAACTCCCCAGGCTTGGTGGCAAGCATCTTTGCCTGCTAAGCCATCTTGCTGGCCCACATACTCAGCTCTACTTTTTAACAAATGTTTTGGGATCAAAACCAAGTCCTTTTGTTTCTGAATCAAGCACTTCATCTGTATAGCATCTCCTCAGATCCCCAAACACCCTCAGGACCGATGAAAGTCACAACCCATGTAATCCAGAGTTCCATGACACCCTCAGCTCACAAAGGACCTCGAAAGCAAAACCCAAGGGCTCCTTCTCATTCAGCTCAGCTGCTGAGTCAGAGAGACAACTCACCCACCCACCCACCCATCCCCATACCTGCTGAGGGCGAGCTGCCTCAAAGTGCTGAGTCACTCAACTTTTAACTTTCACCTATCTCATTTTTAAACCTCATGCTTCCAAACAGGTGCCCTTCTCAGGAATGCTTGAGAGAACCAGTAATGACGGAGAGTGGATATTGTGTGGAGCTGTCTGCATGAAGACTTGTCTCTCACATTAAAAGGTTGAGAGGGAGCTAATTCTAGAGCCAAATGAGAAGGACAGTGACCTGGTAACACACATTTAAGTTACCCAAATATCGCTTTTCAGGAAGGTAATAGTTTCATGAAGACTTCATAGTGAAAGGGCAAAGAAAACCAGAAATCAAGACACTACACAAATAAATTGGAGGAACCATTTGGTAGGCAGGAACTTGTCTGATGTCAACCTCAGCCTTTGGTTGGTAGAAGCTACATGTCTGTCTGTATATTCTAAACCAATTACCTAATGTTCACAGGATGTTTGGTCACATAGAGAGGAGGGTGACAAATGGCTCTGAAGAGGCTCAAGCTGCCTCACAATAACCTGGCTCTTGGTTCGCGACATTCCAACCTGTATACATCATTGAAATTCTGATCACCTCCTCAGCTTCACAGAAGGCTCAGTGGAAGCTGCTGTTCTTTCTAGGAACTTTCATCCATGTACTAACCTCAGAAATACACACACATGCACACACAAGCACACACACACTTGTGACTCACCCTCATCTGCTTACACAGTAGGAAGAGCCATTGGCTATAGAAGAGCATTCTGTGAGAACCAACTGCTCCAGCAAGGTTAACCCTGGTGGTCGAGGAAGGGACCCCATGCCCAACCCTACAGACAGTCATAAACAGAGCTTATGGTAGTGTCCTGATTCCCTGAGAAAAACTGAGTCAAAAGGTTGGTACATCATGGCTTCCAAAACCTTTCCGAGTGCTTAATTTTGTCAATCAGAAGCAATTGGCAGGAACCTCAAGAATTGAAGAACAAAAGCAGCCATGGCCTCACCTCATCGAGCAAAGTGGTGGCTGGCATTGGTGCAAAGGTCAGCTCGGAAGGGGTGAGAGAACAGTTATTCTGAACTAAGTGAGTATCCATGACCCAGGAACATCAAGTCCAATGTGCTCCAAATAATGCTTTCTAATGTGGAAGGGTTAGCGGAGCTTTTACTCTCATGGAACAAAAGACTCATAAATCAAAACACTTGGGGGAGTTGGGGGTGGAGATGGCTCAGTGCTCACAAGCTCTTGCAGAGAACTCAGTTCAGTTCCTGGCATCCATGTCACATGGCCTGTAACTCTAGCTTTGAGGGATACGATGCCCTCTCCTGGCCTCTAAGGACACCTGCACACAGGGGCACACTTGTGAGCACGCAAACATACACATAATTAAAAATAAAATATCTTTATCTAAACAAAACACTCTTCAAATACATTGGTGAAATATTGATCAGGCCACAGAGCTACAGGAAAGCATGAAAGCCTGTACTATGGGCCCCAAGCTACTGATGACATCCTTAGCTAGGGCATTCTAAGACATTCCGAATAGTTCATCTGTTAGTCACAAGGATGTCAGGCCAACCGATGAGTGGTTAGAGGACGGAGATGCTTGCATTAAAACATCTTTAGGAAAACCATCACTCTGTACGGTGGATATAGGCCAAGAGGAGAGGAAGGAAGGCACTGCGGAAAAGAGTTGGAAGGAGAAGGAAGGAGGAAGGAGGGACGACAAACGGCCAATAAAGGGAAGAAACAACAAAACCCAAAATAATTTGGCTCTGGGTCTATATCACTTCAACTCTCCACTCTCAAAAAGTCCAGAAAAGGCAATCAACCTTTTAGACCATTTAATATCTTTTTCCAGGAACTTCAGTTCACACTGGCAACATTACAGATCTGACTATGCATTTTGCCATTTCTACAAGATATTTGAAATTTTTTCTAGGAAGAGAAAATATTAGGTTGCTTTTAATATGAGCTTGTACAGACTGCTGTATCTCAGTAAATCCTCACAGGAACCTGAAAAGGGGGTCAAACGTGCGACCCCCGCCTTGCCAACACATGAGCAGATGCCACAGATGATAATGATTGTCCTGCAGTCCCCATCGTATTCACAAGCAAAGAAGGGGTTCACCCGGAACCCCAGGCTCCCATGATCCCTAGCATGTGGAGAGCAGCCACTAAACAGCTATGAGGTGCTTTTGTCTTTTAAAGACAGAAAAGCAACATGCTTCAGTTGTGATGATTGGAATTCAAGGAACTCCCTCTCAGAGTCTCCCATCACCTGTGTGTGGCTGTCAGGCCCTGGACACCTCGCTCCCAACAGAGAACTTTAAAATGGAAAGCCCTTGAGTAAAGCCCAAGTGGTCCCTTGTTCTTGGCCAGGGACACCAGGCTAATAACTCACCTGCAAGGCAACTCACTATGAACTGTCAGGTGGGGTTGCTACCTGCCTCCCCAGGATAAAGTAACTCTGACTTTTCCCTGGCATGAGACAGGGGTTAACTCGTGGTAATCTCTCCCACACATAGCGTAAGTACCCAGCCTCCTACTGCTCAATTACATCACTCTTATCTCCAGCACTGCCTGATAAGTCACAGAGTGAGGGTCTTTTTCAAAGCATCCCCGCTGATCACCTCCTTTAAGCCAGTTTATGTTGAACCCTGGCTGCTCGGACTGCAAGGTAGATCAGGGTGTTTTTTTCCTATTCGTAGGTGACCCCCCCCCAAAGAGGACACCGCCTACCTGACAATGGTAAGATTTTTAACTCATGCAAATTTGAAAACCACGCCACATTTATTAATCCCTCATTGAATGGCATAAGCCCACGGAAAATCACTCACTCATAAGAACAGCTACCCCTGTGGCTCACCCAAAGACCGACTGACATGAAGGAGCAATCTGACACTAATGCTCTAGTTTTCTTACATAGGTGAGTGTCTCACATCCCCTGAGATCCTACTAAGTATCAGTCCTTCCACGTATCAGCACAGGGAAGAAGGGGAAGACATGCACGGATCAGGAGAAAATATTCAGGCTCAGGGTGGGGGGCTCCAGACAAATCTCAGATCACTCTCCCGTCCTCATCCAGATGAGGCTGCTATAAATCCCCAGGCTCCTTGGACCCATTTCTACGCCAGGACTTTGCATGTGTTGTTAACGATGCCTGACTTTCCCTCTGCCTCTATTCTTTTTACGGTTGGACCATTTTCATCCCATGGGTCTCAAATCAATCTCGCCCTTTCCAGAAAAGTCTTCTACAGCCTTATCTAAAAGAGAGGGGGAAGCAAGAGATATGAGAAGGAGGGGGGATGAATAAGAACTAAAGTATAATGGCATGTGTATGTGTGTATATGTATGTATGTGTATGTATGTGTGTATGCGTGTGTATGCGTGTGTATGTGTGTGTATGTGTGTATGCATGTGTATGTGTGTATATGTGTGTGTATGTGTGTATCTGTGTATGCGTGTGTATGCATGTGTATGTGTGTGTGTTTGTATGTGTGTATGTGTATGTGTGTATGTGTGTGTATGTGTATGTGTGTATGTGTGTATGTGTGTATGTGTGTGTATGTGTATGTGTGTGTATGTGTGTGTGTGTATGTGTGTGTATGTGTGTGTGTACATTCTTGTGCATTCATATGGAGTTCACAGAGGAACCTGGAGTGTTCCTCCTCAGCCTCCAGTCTCACCCACTTTTGTGTGAGACAGGGTCCCTTCCCTTCATCTTGAGATCAGTGATTCCTAGGCTGTAGGTTAGTAAGCCACAAGATTCCACCCATCTCTGCCCTTCCCCACCCAGTACTGGATTACCAGAGCACACCATACCTGGTTTCTTGCATGGGTAATGAGACGTGAACTTGGGATTTGTGTTTGCACTTAGCACCTGCTTTATGCATTCTCCATCACTCTCCTGTGACTTTAGTGACCACCTTGATGGTGACTTGTACTTTGTGCTTCCAATGGTGCCTCCGAGGCCGAGACTTACACACACAGGGATGTGCTCAGACTCCAAGTGTGTGGGAACCAGAAGCCCAAGAAAAATTTCACATACAAATGAAAGGACCATACCAGAAATCCAGTGACAGCCATCCCTCATCCCTCAGTCCCCATGTACCCCCAGAACTAGGAGAGGCTGAAAAGAGTTATAAAATTAAGTGGGAAGAGGAAGTTCACCAGGGCAGGGGCAGGTGATAGTTCTAGATGCAAAGGGAACGCCTTTTCAGATGAGACCTTCTTCTCCTTCCACAGAGCCAAGCACAGTCTGCCATCAGGGGAGGAACCACTATCATCAAGCCCAGCTTGGCTTCCTGACAATAGCTCCCATGCACACCTCCCACTCCAGGCTCTAGCACTTCTGAATCCTCCCTGCCCCTCCCTGCTCTGTCCTAACCTCATGAGGTCCCTATTCTTCAAGAGTCTATTGATAATCTATTCATGAACTCAACCGGGTTCTTTTCAAACCAAGGTCTCCCTCACAGTAGGCAAGCACTCTTACCCTGAGCTATACCCTCTGTCCCCAGACTTCTCTTAACTTTGAACTTGCTCTGTAGCCCAGGTTAGCCTTGTCCTTGGCATCACCCTGGGCAGCAGTCACCCTGAGGTGAAAGATCACAGCATTCAGCACTGATTAAGCTGCACACGCCTCAGAGCCAGGCATTGCTCTGGCCACTCTGCTGTCCTTACCACCTCCTTCAAGGAAAGTGAGACAGAGAAAGGAATGCAGAGAGAAAAGAAGCTTTATCAATGTCGCACAAGAATTCAGAGATGGCGTTCAAGTTCAAATTTGGATCACTCTGCTGCCGGAGCCCATGATCTTGATCACCCATTAAAGCGTTCTTTATGCCTTCCTTATCTGGTATTCATCTCATGGCAGACAACAGTGGAGAATTGATGGCAGTCAGGCTGCTTGGGATGTACCAGCATGCTGCCTCGTTCTCACCTGAGAAGCAGCGTGCACACAGGCTAACAGGCAAGCCTCGGCTGGATTGGATGGGGACCTAGAAAATATCATAGCACCTCCAGCAGCCTTGCCCTTTCCAGGGCATTCCGCCTGCCTCCTGTTTACCAATTATCTGAGCAGTGCTGTACTGCAACAAGGCATAAATGGAGTAATGAATTGAGATGCAGGTTTCATAAAAGTGATTAACTGCTAAATTCCAGTTCAGCTAACAGTTCAATTATCCCATTTTGCATCTCGGCTTTCCATCCAATTCTGCATTCGAGCAGCCCCAATCACCGAGGCACCTACAGCCTCGGCATTACCATTAATTAAGCCATCGCTCTTCCCAGGAATCTGTCCACCCTCACTCGTGAGACGGGTTTGCAAATCCGGGTGTGAAGGGGGAGCTGAGTAGCAAGTATAGTAATGCCAGGACGGGGAGTCACCCAAAGTGCATTCAGTGATCCCTATCATGTGTGATGAGGGTAGGGGACATCCGTGCCATCGAACAGATGTGGGAGGCAGAGGGCAACGCTCAGGAATGCCTTCCTCCCTTCCACTGTGGGTTCCGGGATGAAACTCAGGTCTTCAGGCCTGTGCAGCAAGTGCTTTTAACCAATGAGCCATCTCACTGGCCCAATACATATTTATCATTTTACTTTGTTATTATTCAGCCACCTCAGTGCCCCCTCCTCTCCTCCTTCATGTCAGTCTCTTTCCTCCATGCTAATGGTCCCTCTTTCTAATTTCATGCCGTATGTATCTCATTACCTCCCCTTTCTACTTTCATGTCCTGCACACACACACACACACACACACACACATACACACACACACACACACACACATATGCACACACATACACACAAACACATACATACATACACACACATACACACATATACACACATACATACACACACACATACATACATACACATGTATGAGTAGCTACAAATCTGTATATAAATTTAAATGTACGTTCCTTATATGAGAGAAGACATGCAGTATTTGACTGGACCCACAAGAGTCCCTAGTCCACTCTGACTAGCCAGCCCCTGATGCTCAAACCACATGACTTAGTTTCCCCAAGGCAGAATTTGCTGCTCATATGCTCAGGTGTTCTGAATTCAACAATATATGGGGTTGCTAGCTTTCCCAGCCTTTTCAAGGGCAGAACAGCACCAACTATATAGTTATTGTTTATCCAAGACAAGCAGCTGGCCCCAGTTTAACTCCTGGGTCTCTCTCTCTGCTGCCTGCTGGCTTGACTCTCCATAATAGCACAGCTAGACTTACCCACCATCTTGGCAGGATGGAGGAATAGAGGTAAGTTCCAGATGATTTTTTTAATAAGAAAATAAAACTTGAGTTATATCTTCCTATCTGTTGTGGACAGTCATTCACATCTGCTCCCTCAATTTTGCTCACCAATGTATCAGTTTGAAAGAAATAATTTCTGATATCCCATGGACACTCTGTGGAGTTGGGCACTGCTTTAAACAGTACATTCATGGTCACTCAATCCTCAAAGCTCTGTGAGTTTGTTTTATAGTTAACTATGTTCTCTGAATACCAGAGAGGCTGAGCAATTGACATAAGTCACACAGCTATGAAGAAGATAACCTAGGACTCAAAGTCCGTTCTCAAAACAATATTCTAAATGGCATATGCTGGGTAAACAACTTCCTTAAATATTAATTTGGGACAAAATAAATGGATGCATGCATGTATGGACAGATGAGCAGATGTACCAGCAGGTAGATGGTTGGAAGGATGGTTGGATGGATGGATGGATGGATGGTAGATGGATAGTGGATGGATAGATGGTGGATGGATGGTGGATGGATGGTGGATGGATGGATGGATGGATGGATGGATGGATGGATGGATGGATGG
>CM052710.1:88325325-88340912 GCA_028551405.1 Uromys caudimaculatus | reverse complement strand
GATAAATAGATGGAAAGGTGTGGTGGCTTTATTCCTTAGATTGTCATGTCATACATTAATTACATGAAAGTCTTACTCCATAAAGCCTTTATGACCAGAGGAGGATGCTCCCAGACACACGTTTTCCCCCAAAACCTACATCTAACAGGATAGCCATGTCCCTTGTTTATTTTCAAGCAATGTGTAACACTCCCATCCAGGAGTTGCTGGGTGAGCAGGGACATGGGGGTCTTCGCATGAACCATCCACAAAGAAGAAGGCATCACAGAAGATGATGTTAATCCCACAGCTCCTCCTGACACACAAGCCCCTGACACCTCCATGAAAATGCACAGACCAGGCCCAGCAGCAGCATAGCTGTGACATAGCATGTAGGTGCCATCCCAGAATTCTTGATTATAAGGCTCCCTTGCCATGATTAAGCATAAACAGCTCATCTTTGGATGTTCTCTGTGTTCCCATTATCTGGAAAAGTGAGATCCAGGTGCACAGCTGTATGGACTGGGGGAAGGGAGAGCCATGGTTTTTTCTTCCGGCCAATACATGAACTCTCTGTCATTTATAACTATGGCTCCCTGCTGGCGACCCAAGGTTCCTCCCTCCCTTCCACACCAACTCTTTAAGCCCAAGAGATTTCTGTAGGGAGTACCCTCTCATAAATAAGACTTCCTGATCAGGGACTCTTTTCCTTTCTGGAGCCTGATTCTGGCCAGAACAAGCACATATCAAACATATGAGCCTCCATAGCAGACTTTATGAATACACGTAAAGAAATGACTCAGGGAGACCCGGGGATTGTATGTCACCCAAGGCAGGCACAGAGCATTCCAGAAGCACGCTTACACACGGACATCTCTGTGCTTCTTAAGTCCCTCTGTCAAGACTATTTGACAGTGAGGGGCTGTATGTACAGTGATGGCTCTGTACATTTATACATACAGTTTATATGAGGTTCCACTGTGCTATTGCCATTTGATTCCTTGCGTATAGAACCATATATGTGTATGGTTTATGTGTATGGTTCTATATATACATATATGTTTCTATACATACAGTGTGGGGGTGGTTGTTTCCAAAGCTCTAACAAGTACTAGAAGATGCATGTTTATAATTTATATACATGGAACTATCATCATGTATATGTAATTATATGTCTGTACTGTACTAAGATAAAGATCATATGTCTCATCAAAAGAACATCATATGCCAAATAAAAGGTACAAGTTACAGCAAGATCACAACAAGAACTGGATGGTTCCAAGAACCTAGACGACACTGTGGTGTCACAACACAACACCTCACGGGGATGGAGGGGGTGCTGCTATAAACAAAGTTCCTGCCCTTCAGGCCATGGTAGCAGAGCACATCACGTGCACAGTGGCTGATCCCTGGGAACAGCAACAAGCACCCTGGGCTGCTTTACAAAGTCATTATGCTGTGCTGTCGTTGCTGTCTTGAAGTCTATCCTTCTATCTACAAAAGGAAAGTTTACTATGAAACATGCACTGTGGGCTGGAGAGCTAGCTCAGTCCTTAGATGCTTGCTTGCCTTACAAACACTAGGACCTGAGTTGGATCCCCAAAGCCAGTTTGGAAACAAGCCAAGCCTGGTACTGTGTGCCCATAATCCCGGCTTTAGGGGGGCAGATCTCCACTGCTCTCTGGCCCACCAAGCTAGCCCCAGATCCCAGAGAGATCCCTGACTCAAAACAACAAGGTAGACATTGGCTTCTGCCCCACAGGCGCACACACACACACACACACACACACACACACACAAAATAAGCACCTGCACATATACAAACACACCTCCACATACATGCACAAAAAGAGTTCACTGATTGATTAAAGAAATAAAAATGTATATCTAACCTTTCACACAAAGGTAACTTGAACTTCTCTGATCACGACGGTTTCCCCCAACTGCTTCTAACTGAGAGTTCCTGTTCCAGTCTCAGCAGCAGGAAGTGGGACATGGGATGTCATGCACATCCCTGCTTGACTTGAACATAGCAATTAACTGTGAGCTGACCAAGGCAGGAGCCAAAAGCTCATTCAAGGTCATGGCTCAAGGAGGAGCCTCCAGGCAGGTCAACTCAGAAAGACACAACCTCCTGAACCTGCTTCACTGATGTGTGACCTTGACTGTGACCCTGTCAACCTTGAGAGCTGCTTCTGAGTTCCAGGCCTGATTCCTACAGCCCCTCCCCAAGCAACAGTTCTTCCTGATGGCTCCATTCCTGCCCCTTCTCCATGACTCCTGCGTGAATAATGAGCTCTAAATATATTTTCTTGTTCTAAACCATTTTTCTTTTCCCATGCTAAATGACCAGGCTTCTGTATGTCAGCAGGGAAACGTGCCCTGCTTTTTCCAAAGGATGTAGAGATAAGGCCACACAGACTTCCCAAGCACTGGAAGGAGCAATATGTCGCTGACTCGCAGCCGGGAGCAGAAGCTCCTTCACTTCACACCTTTGAACAATTACTACTCCAGCCCCAAGCCTCCCAATTATTATTTTTTAAAAAAAAAATGCAGGATGAAGAAGGAACTGCTATTAATTATTAACATGAGAACCCAGGGCCAAGTTGCTGGGAGAATTCCTTTATTTCTGGGGCAGGTCAAGATCATCCACCAGCACTGAGTTAAGCAGGTCCTGTTAGCCACAAAATCACTGGGCACGAGCCTCTCCCTTCCTAAGCTTCCTGTAGCCAGCCTTGAGAAGGTGGGGAGAGGAAAGACAGTATCAGACATGGATGGTTCCCGTTCCCCACTGCTACCTGCCTTCCTAGGAAGATGGGACTTTTTTGTTGAGCTTGTTTTCTCGGAATAAAATAAAACATTGGACTTACGGGAAGCATCGCATTCAGACTCTTTTCTACATGTCAGGCCTGATCCTTCAAACATTAGATGGACTTAAAATCACTGATATGACCTTCCGAGTGAAAATCACGGGGAATAGTGTTTGCAAAGGTCCTGCGGTGGAAGAGCACAGACTTGTCCAGAGGTGGCAGGAGGCATCGGAGTGCCCCGTAGACAGCTCCCCAAACCCTAAGTCTGGAACTTTCCTGACATTCTAACAACCTCAAGCAAATTTCTTTAGCTGCCTGACCAGGCTTTCCTCAGGTGGGCACGGCACATGCCCAGGGAGCCTGGAATGTCTAATCTTCATGGTCAACCTGACAAGATCTAGAACCCCAACGCAGGAAGACAATCTCAGGGAATGTCTATGAGGGATTTATACACTAGGTTAACCCCACACACACTCTAACCATTAGTCTGAATCAAAAGGAGAGGGAATGCTCTGCTTCCTAGCTGTGGACACCGTGTGACCAGCTGCCTCATGCTCCCATCCACGTGACCTTTCTATGTCCATTCGATGGAACGCTCCCCTGGAACTGTGAGCCAGAGTAAACCCTTTCTCCCTGAAGTTGCTTTTGTTGTTCTTTTTCCTTTAACATGAGACACACAACTAATGCAGAGCCCTTAAAAGCACATGTTGCAAAGTACCTTGGATGGAACCTAGCAGCCCTGTGATTCAGTGTGGTCCATTCCCTGCCCCTGGGGTGATCCAGTAACTTTAAGACAGAGGAATGTCCCTCTTCTATGGCAATCCTTAAAGATTCAAGTCTCTCATCCCATCTCCCCAGACTATGCCGAGAACAGGGACCTATATTTACTATTCTTTGCTCTGAGAGAAGTTTTTCCCTACGCGGCGTTAGCTGACTAGATTGTGGCTGTAGCTTGAGTCTAAACACCCTGCCAGGCTGATAGTCTTCTTACTCCCTGGTTTCCCTCCACAGCTTGAGCCAGGAGATAACTAAAAAGGTCGCTTTAAATTACAAAATGGCAAGGGACATCCTGGTCACTCACAGGCCTCCCCTCTGGGGAAGCTCAGATCCTCCAAAAGAGCTGAACCAGGGAGGCTCCCTCTGCCTTCTGGAGGCCTGTGCTGGCGAGCTGACGACTTGCCCATCAAAGCGTGTGTCTGTGTAGGAACTAGAGAACAGCTTGTCTCCACAGTCTAGTATAATTACCACTAAATGCTCCAGAAACTTGGCAGTTTTGAATTCCATCCCCACCCATGACTGACGTTTCTAATTAATACTATTGTTTCTCTTCTCTGGCTGAATTCCCTGAACGCCAACATGCAGGGCATAGACTAAAAACAGACATTAAGGAGAATAACATCAGCATTCATCTCTAGCAGAAATGGATGCAGTGTTTCCATGAATGATGTCGGAAGGTCTCTGATTCCCATGCAGAAGAGACCCTCTCTGCCGGACCACCTCTCCCCTTCCTCAGGTCACCCCAGCGTCTCTCCCATGGCTCTCTACAGTTAGATTCCAGCCAGCACCTTTGGGGGAAGTGCTCCCTGGGCTTCTTTATTCTTTTGCTTTGCTTTTAAGTTCCAGCTCAAAACTTCCAAAACAGGCCTTCCAGTGCAGTGTGCGCCTGGAGTGGCAACCACTGGGTAGATTATAAACAGGAAGCCCACCTTGAACAAGAAGAGTCATCTCACAATCTGCTTCAGAAGCTTCTGGGGGGGGGGGGGGCTGTGAGTGACAGCAGCCAGCATCTGCAGATGGCTTTGTTTACTTTCTGGGGTTGTGTCCAACAGGGAATACAGAACCAGGGCCTAAGTAGGATCAAGACAGGATCATTGTCTGCCACCTAGCTATTGGGTCCCCTCCTTGGCCCCTCTGGGCCATAGCTCTTCCCACTGTAATGTGAATGATAGTAATACAGGTATGACAAGGCTGACTGCATCACAATGAGAAAGTCATGTGGTTCCCATGGACTCCAGCACAGAGTAAATAGATGCTAACTTAATCTAGTCCTAGGCACAATCAACTCATACCTTGTTTGATGGAGATATGAGCTATAGATTAGGATCACTCTAAGCTTGTATGGTTAAACAAATAAGATGGCTGGCGTGTGTAGTCCCCAGGAGAAGAGCACATGACAGTTCAGGACCAACACGGCCATGTCATGACCTATATTTCATACTCGAGTTTGAATAATACACAAAATCAGACACACGGCTTCAGCCAGTGGTGCAGGCCTTTCAGCCCAGCTACTTGGAATGCAGTGGTCAAGGGAAGGAGATCATCTGAAGATAAAGAGCTTCTTGGGCAGCTTGGTGATCCCTTGTCCCCAAATAAAAGGCAGAGAGCTGGAGATGCAGCTCTGGGGAAGAGCACTTGCCTAGAACCCACCAGTGGGAGGCAAGGGGTGTAGCACGGTGGTACATCACTAGCCTGGCATGCAGTGGGCCCTGATTCTATCCCCGCCACGACATGCATTAAAATAGAAACTTATGGGTAAAACCAGATCCTGTGGCTTAAAAAGGGAACTGTACAAGAGGCTGTGGGCCTGTATCTTATCTTTTGATTCTAACAGGCTCTCACTCTTTGGCACAGGCTGGGCACAAACTTGATCGTCCTGCCTCAGGCAGCTGAGTGCTGTAGTTCCAAGCACACACGGCCACGCTGAAGCTTTTCCTTACTCTCTCAGTCAGTGTTGAGGTCCCTGTGCATGTGGCTGAAGGAGGATTCTACCCACTCAGCTTTTCCATTCTTGCTCCTTCCTTACCTTGGTCAATTAAAAATTCTATCCTCCAAGGATACCTGCACCTCACGTAGCATACATACACATAGATACACACATGCACATTGATTTTAAAAAACCTAAAGATATATAAAAGAAATCTAAATTGAAATTACTACTCATTCTGCTGAGGCGAAGTAGATATTGCGTAGAATTAACCACGGATGCCACTGGTGACAGCTCAGGTGCTCAATAGCAAGTGATTGTCATCACTATTTCATTCCAGAACATTCTCATCGCCACCAAAGGAGACACTGCACATACAAGTTCCTGTACCCAGAGAGGAATTGTGTTGTCACAGGAGAGCCCTGTGGGTTGTCTGGTCTTCACACCATAATTTTTTGTCCTTATTTTTACCATTCACTTTGCTATTTGACACAAAGTCTCACTGTGTAGCCCAGACTTAACCTCTCAATCCTCCTGTCTCAGCCTCCCATGTGCTGGGCTGGCAGACATGTCACTATGCTTCACACCTTACCTTTGCACTCAGGAGCCATGGCTCCATCATGCTGTGACATCCATGAGCTCATGGCCTGGCTTAGGGATGGGACAGGTGACCAAATGGGTCTAAGCTCCATGTCCTATGAGAACGCACTCTCCAGCTGCCAGGGGCTGATATTTCAAATCCAAAGTCACAGCTTGTGGCTGTCATTTCCTAGGGCAAAGCCAGATAAAGCACAAGGACTGTACAGACCACTGCCTCTGGTAAAATTAGTGTGTCCAACTTCCCTAGTGCTAGGGGAGGAAGCCTGTACCCCTGGATTATCAGTGAATGATACTAGGGCACATTTTGGTTGTGTTCAACCTAGTTCTCATTGAGAACCCTGCTGTTGTTGACCATCATGTAGGTGCTCAGACAATATCAACAGACACCATGATTGGGGAAGGGCTCTTTCAATATCAACTTTATAACCATGAATGTGACTTATACCACCAATTCCAACAATGCTGTTTCTAACCAGACCATGGACATTCATATCCAGAGAGGTGATGAGAGATCAAGAAGCTTAAGAAGACCTGGAGAGATGGCTCAGTCAGTGAAGCCCTTGCTTGGCAAGCACAAGAGTTCAGTCTCCAGAGATGCTATAAAAACTGTGAGCATGGTGGTTTGCATTTGTAATCCCAGCACTGAGGAGGCAGAGATAGGTAAATTCCCAGGGCTTGCCGTGTAGCCAAATTGTGAGGTCTGAATTCAGAGAGACCCAGTTTCCAAGAAAGTGGACTGCCTTTCTGAAGTCTATACCCCAGACTCTCTTTGAACCTTCACATGAGTATCACACACACACACACACACACACACACACACACACACACATTTCTTGGGTTAAAAGGGAACCCCAGCAGCATCGAATGAAGGTGAACAGGTTTGCACGTCCAGCTACATCAGGTCACCAAGATAATAATAAACAACCAAGTGTGTTAAACCAGGCAAAGGAAACTCAAGTAGGAGGAAGGAGAGGAGGGGCCTGCTGTCAGCAGCCTGTCACACACACACAGGAAGAACAGTGACATCTTTATAGCAGTGGAGAGAAGAAGGAGAGATAACTAGTGAACTAAATGAAGAGTCGTGTGGACCCAGCCCACCTGTCAGCTCTGCAAAGCCTTCCAAAGCTTCACTTCCACCTGCAGAGGAAGCCGATCCACCCTGTTTAGACTCCCAGATAAGAGATGGGCGGCTTCCTGGAGACACGCTGAGTTTCTGAAAGTATTTCCCACCAGTACCAGTGGTTAGCTGAACCACCATTGATGCTGTGGGCTTCACCCTAAGGCCAGCTCTCCCTCCCATCTCCAAGGCTGCTCATGAATCTTCAGAAGCAATACAATCTTTGCTTCAAGGTTTATTCTGCCCAATGTTCTCAGAATGACCCTAATTTTATATTTCAGAGTCCTTTTGAAAAGTTCTCTTTAAAGCATACAACTTCATGATGCAGTTGCTTTGGTTTTTATTCCCTGCTGGACAGAGTGCTATATTTCTAGAAATGCCTCATTAAGAAGGCAACCAACACCTCCCTCTCCCCATCCATTCGCTGAAAACGGTCCAGAGGCTGATTGCTCAGTCCTTGCAGGGCCGTCCTTGCCATGGGCGGTTTCTCAGCATCACTAAACTCAGCCTGGCTTCTCTGGAACACTGGATCTTCTCATTAGCGAACACAGCCACTTGACCAACCCAGGGAGGGAAGAATATGGTTGTGCCTTTTTCTTGTTCTCCTTTTGAAATCTTGGCTTGGTGACAGAGCTAAGCAAGAAGAAAAACTAATCCTAATGCAATTCCCCAGGAGAGACATAAACTGGAACGAAGGTGTTGAAAAGAACAGCAGAGATCAGTCAGGAAAGGAAGAGGTAGAGAGTTTGATCAAGCCCACGAACACAACGAGGATGTGTGCAGTTCAAAGCACACTCTGTAACAGTGGCTGTGTCCCAGATCAGAAAGGAAAAGAAAGAAGCTCAAGAATTTTGAGATCTTGACAACTGATGGCTCACATTCACCCCTACCCATCCTATAAATTAACAACCGATGGGGGCCTGGGGAGATGTTTCAGCAGGCAAATGCTTTCAGCAACATGAAGACTGGTATTTGGTCCCCAGCACCCTCATAAAAGCTGTCCCAGTATGGCGATCCACCTATAATCTCAGCATGGAAGGACAGCCAGGGGATTCCTCAGGGCAAACTGACTGGCTAGACAAATGTAACCAGGAAACCTCAGGTTCCGGGAGAGACCCCCACCTCAATATATAAGGTGGAGAGCCATCAAACATGGTACCTGACATCAACCTCAGGCCTCCATGAGCATGTGGACACACTGGCTTTTTTAATAGAGGAAGTGTCTTGTCCTGGGAGGAGACCTGTCTGTCAACAGCCTTCATCTACTTTTGAGAACAACTGGCCAAAGCCCCAAGGCCACATGCTTGCAAATACTGTCCCCTCAGTTCATTTGTGTTTAAATAGAAGACTTAACAAAACATACAGGCCAGCCCTCCTCAGCCAGGCTGAGATATCTCTCTCTTTCTCTTTCTCTCTCTCTCTCTCTCTCTCTCTCTCTCTCTCTCTCTCTCACACACACACACACACACACACACACACACACACACACACACACACACACGAGTCAGAGAGACTGAAGAAGAACTGAGCAAGCTGTTAATCTTGCATGGCTGTTTGAAACCAACTGGTGTCCTGAAGGGTGGCCAACAGTAGTCATCTCTCTCCCACTCTGACATTTCCAAATAACTTCTCAGGAGTCTTGAGCAGGAAGTGTCTAGGTGTCTACTCAGTGAAGTGCTTGCCTTGCAACCTGAGTTCCATCACCAAGAACCCCATGAAGAAAAGCCAGGCATGACGGCAGGTGCCTATAACCCCCCACTGGAGAGACAGAGGCAGGATGATTCCTGGGTCTCTCCAGTCAGTCAGTCTCACCTGCTGGGTGAAGACCCTCTCTCAAAACCAAGGTGAGGAAAACCACCTGAGGAATGAAGGTGAGGTTGACCTTTGGCTTCCACATGTACACACACACACACACACACACACACACACACACACACACGCACCATACAGGAGCCACAGACTACAATCATATCCTTCAGGTTACTGGCCACATCTAATCTTTCTCTCAAGTAGACACCCCACTCCAGGACAGTATCATTTCACCATGTCCTTCTTCCGTGCAGTCAAATCCATACACGTATCAAGTGTCTCCATTCCTGTGTGTCCATTGCTATGCCATCTCCCGATCTGCAATGGGATGAGACTTCAAAGGGACAGAGCGGTCAGTGCTGCCTGGTTTACTCTGTACTGTCTGATAACACTGGACCCCTAGGAGTTGCTTTTCTAGTTGCTATGACCTGAGCAAAGCCACTTAAGGGAGGGTTTGTGTTGAGCCACAGTTCTAAGATACAGTCCATCCTGAGTGGGAACCCATGGTGGCTCGAGTGGGAAGCAGCTGGTCACATGATCACACTGTATCTGCAGTCAGAAGCAGAGAGAGATGGATGCTGGTACTCAGCTCACTTTCTCCTTTTACTGAGCTTTGGACCCCACCCCGTGGAACAGTACTGCCCAGAGGGACAGTGTGTCTTCCCACCTCAGTTAACCCAGTCTATGATCTTTCTCACAGACATGTCCAGAGGCTTGCCAGCTGAGTAATCCTAAATCCTGTCAAGTGAATAGTCAATATTAACATCCAGGACCAGAGAACTACAAACTAATGTGAGGACAATTGATGGAGTAAGTGCCTTGTGAGAAGGGAAGGAGCCTGCGACCTCAGAGTCCCCGTTAGCTCTGTGTACTGAGCCATGGATGGCAGAGACTTGCCTTAGTTTTGTGAGCAACAGATGGCACAGAAGTGGGATGTGGAAACAGGGTGATGGGGGCTCCATTTAGGCATTTGCCCCACACTCAGGGAATCTATGCCAAAGCACTGCACCCTGGAAGACAGCCCTTCCCTTCTCTCTGTCTGCCGTCTCTCAATGCTGGCCGTGTCCAGCCAGCCCATAGGAAGCTCTAGTCAATCAGACCTGCCCCCAAGCCTCCCTCAGGTAAGCCCTTGTTCTCTTGTGTGAGACTAGCTCTGCAGTTGGCATGGCTGAAAGATCTCTCTTGTAGAGTCTGACAGACCCGAGTGGGTGGCAGTTTTAACAGATGTGGCTTGATTAGCACCCCACTGACATTTCCATGGTTCAAATTCACTGCTAACACACCTACCAAAGAGGCCTTTCAGAACATGCCTCTAGGAGACTGAGGCATGCTGACACCAGCTTCCACCTCGGCAGGCTCTAAGGATTCTGAAGGCCTAGCACAGTTCTACCTGGCCCTGGCAGTCAAATGGCATAAGGCTTCCAAGCACAGTCAACCAGGACCTACTGTGAGTGCTGCACAGGGAAGCCGAGGTAGTCTGTGATTTCCAGGACCTGTTGTAAAATGCCTATGCTCAGCAAATATGGGAAAGCAATTGGAAGAATTTCAGACTTGCATGCATGCATCCACATATCTGCACATCTATTGATCTGCATATTCATATATGCTTCCATTCATCTACCTACATATACATTTATGCATCCATCCATCAACCTATACACACATCCATCCATACATACACCCACATGTGCATACATACATCTATTCACCCACTTACATGTACATATGTATATCCATCATTCTCCTGCATATGTGTGCGTATGCATCCACCTATATATACACACATACATATATAAACATACATTTACCCATTCACCCTTCTTTACCTATCTACATATCCTTATCCACTCACCCACTCATCTGCCTATCCATCCACCACCCATTCATTCACAAAATATTTACTAGTGCCAACTAGATTAAACGCTAAGCCAGACTCTGGTTCTACAGTGCTTCACCACTCCTGAACTTCTGAGCATTAGCTGTTCAGAGATACAACAAGTATTCAACTCCTTGCATTTCATCAACTGTGATTGTTTCTAAAAGTAAAAATACTAAGATAGGGGCTGGTAAGATAGCTCAATAGAAAAGGGGTTTGTCGTCGAACCTGATGACCTGAATTCAATCCTTGGAACACACATGGTGGAAGAAGAGAACTTATTCCTACATGTGCACCATGGCGTAGATGCCCCTTAAAACAAATCAATGTAATAACAAGTCAATATGTGGGGTAATAAACAGAACTGCTTTAGCAGTAGGGAGGTCAAAGGAGACATGTCAGATAAACTGCAAGTAAGGCTTATCCTTAAGCAGGATTCAGAGCCAATTTCACGTTGCTAGAACAGAACACGCTGAGACTGAGTTCTTTAGAAAGAAAATAGGTGTTCTTGAGGTTCAAAGTCATGGTGCCAGTGGCTGATTGTCTCGGTGAGAGGGGCCACATCACTTCATGGTGAGTGTAGTGTAAATGTGCATATGTTAACCCATTTACTGTTAGTGGTACGGACACCTAGGGAAAGAGGTTTGCTCTGGGTCGTGATTCTGCTAATGGTGGGGGAGGAGTAGTGTATGAAGTAACTAGACTTAGGTTACAGCTTCACCTCTCTGAAAGGTAACATTCCCAATGATCTCGTTATTCCTATTAGCAGTCAGATAACTGTCCCAGTAACAGATAGCTAAGAGAAACAATTCAAAGAGGAAGGTTTTATTTTGATTCATGATTTCAAGGGTTTTGGTCCATTATCAGCTGGCTTCATAGCAATGGGACTGTGGTGAAGCAGAGCATCCTGGGAGTGGGAGCAAGTGACATCTACACAAGTTCCATTTCTTAGTCATTGTAAATAGTGCAGCAATGAATATGGAGGCGGTTCGTGTCTAAGAGCCCTTACTGCTCTTGCCCAGGACTCAAGTTTAGTTCTCAGCATCTGTATCAGGAAGCTCAGGACTGCCTGTAATTCCAGTTCTTCTGATCTCTGTAGTCACATGTGCTCATGCACACACATACACACACACACCACTATAAATCTTTTTTTTTTTTTTTTTTTTGGTTTTTGGTTTTTGGTTTTTTGAGACAGGGTTTCTCTGTGTAGCCCTGGCTGTCCTGGAACTCACTCTGTAGACCAGGCTGGCCTCAAACTAGAAATCTGCCTGCCTCTGCCTCCCAAGTGCTGGGATTAAAGGCGTGCACCACCACTGCCCGGCACTATAAATCTTTTCTTAGAGTCCTTTGGGTACATTTCCCAGAGAGGAACTCATGTGCTCACTGATCATAATGTAACTATTTTCAGTTTCATAAGCATCCCCACCCTGATCCCAGTGGGCCTGGACCAATCGGCATTCCTAGCAGCAGTGTGTTAGTGATCAGGCCTTTGTGTATTGGGTGTATAGATTTTGTGGTTATAAAGAGAATACTCTTTGTATAAGCTACAGGAGAAGTTTTCAGAGTTCAAATCTGCAATAAGACACACACACATACCGGGACCCATGGCACGTTCTGCAGATGAGACATCCAAGGCCGAACAGCCCTAGCTCTGGGTGGTTGGCAGACACACTTGATATTATTCATTCATTATTACTCTTTTTAATTATGCTTAACATTTTTTTAAGTTGGAAAATGGTAAATTGGAAAAAATAGAAAGAAGCCATTGTGGTGGCACACACCTGTGATCCCAGTACTCAAGAGGTGGAGGCAGGAGAATCAGGAGTTCAGGGTCATCCTGGTCTAATGGTGAATGGGAGGCCAGCCTGAGCTACATGAGAAAAAGAAAGTGGATCTAAACTAATTCATCCTTGAGTTGTAAAGAGATAGATCATGGTGAGAGAAGACAGAACTGTGGGCTCTTTTATTCTAAACCTCAGTAGAAAATGGCAGAGGTGGTGTGAGCAGGTAAGTGGACTGATGTTTCATTGCATCTGTACCTCTGACCTTTGACCTTGCCAGAGGAAAGTACCAGGCTGATTCAACATGGTGCCTCCCTTCTAACCATTACTTCCTCCATTCTTGGATGGGCTTCTTGGGTTGGCATTCCTTTATTCCTTTATTCTGGCTGTTCCCTACTCAGTCTGCACACACAGAGACCACAGCAATTCCCCGGGCCCTGCTGGACATTACAGTGAATCTCTCTGTCTGACTCTCAGTCTTTGGGCATGCCGGCCCATCCAGCTCTCTGCCTGCTTCCGCTCACCTCCCAGGCACAGTGGGCATCTTAAAGGATCATTCATGACCCACTCTGCAGATCTGTTAGCGTCATCAGCTTAACTCTAAAGTGGATAATTTAAGCACTTGATCTCTATGGCAAATAAAAAAATAATGAACCGTGCAGGGGAAGGAATACCAAAATTATCTAAGTAGAGCCATATCCCTTCAGGAGATAATGGCAACATTCAGTGGCCATGGTACCCAGGAAGGCATGTTAATAAGCCGAACAGAGCATAGCACACAGTGGTCTGCTACTTGAATGAGAGCAGAGATGAAATGGAAGGCCCTGTAGCAGCATCCAGTGGGTAGGATCTGTCCCTGGGCTCCAGCCATGAAATAACCACTAGATTCCAATATAGCCAGTGGGATGCCACGGGAGACTAGGTTGATTACTCCAGGAAGACAAAGATTTAACAAGGAGTCAAGAGCTTGCAAACATTCCTTTAACAGGGCACATGGAAATGCCATTCAAAACCATCTGCCCACTCAAATGACCTTGGATCTAATATCACTTCCCTGACCTTGACCCTCTATTTTAAAACTTTTTACATTTGTGTGTGTGTGTGTGTGTGTGTGTGTGTGTCCACAGTCACGTATTAAACTCGGTCATCAGGCTTAGTGGCAAGCCACTGAGTCATTTTACATGTCCTTCCCTTGATTTCCCAGAACCCCTAAACCACCTGTACCTATATCTGAGTGCAGACAAATGCCTGTGCCTGAACCTCGAGGTCCTAGCTTTTAGTGAGTGCCTTGAAGCCCTTTGATGTAATGAAGACCGTCCAGCCCTCCTGAATGTTCCAGTGCTTAAGAACAGGGCATATAAAAGACATCACAAATATGGCAACACAGTTATCAAAATATTTTCAAGACAAACTAGTGATTTAGGAGTACATGTTTCTTTATTAATGCTTTCAATAACAGACCGAGCAGCAGACCTAATGACCACCACAACTTCACAGCGGTGATGAGCAGAAATGATACGTTTGGGAATTTGCAAAACTGCAATGTGTTATGAAAATAGCTATGATTTGATTGGTGACAAAGCCTCAGATTCTACTAGAAGTCACTGTCATTTGCTGCCTTCCCTTATGATGAAAGGAAACTCTTGCAATTTTGGTTACAATTAGAGTCTTTTTCTCTCACATTTGAGTTTACAGTGTCCTTGAGTTCTATCAGTGAACCCCAGTTTAAAAGGTATAGGCCAGAAATCTATGCAGTGGTTAATCCACAATGTAGAGACAGGTAGATAAGACACCAGCATTGCTGCAGGGTATCTTCCCAGTCGCTTCAGCTGCCTGTTCCTCCATCTGGCCTTCATGTCCTGTCTCTGATTGGCTTGGCTTCTTCTTCTTTTGACCTTGCGTTCACTGAAGTATTTCTATGTGACTTATTCGAGGATTTATCCAACACATCTATTGGGTGCCTACCGTATGACAATGGGAATTTCAAGCCTGAGAAATTGGAATATAAAAGCACAGTGTCCCAACATCAGAAATTACAGACCCTCTTTTCCTAAGACTAAATTTCTGAGGTATGTCCTTTATGTGTACAATGCACCCCAGAGCTTATTATGTTGAGTATGTGAGTGGTAAGCAGTTGTTAGATGAATGAATTGATGGATAAATGGATGGACAGATGGATGGATATTTATATGGAAAGATACTACTTGAATAATCAGATATATAGATGAATTTTTGGATAGATATATGGACAGGTGGATGAGCGCATGAAACAGAAATGAATAGGCAAATTGATGTTTACATTTTTTATATTCACTGGAATATCCTAAGATATACCAGTCAACTAATAACCAGTTTGGTTCTGGAGTACTGAAGATCCTTCCGCACAAACACTCAGGTCAAACTCCTTTCTATAGAGAAAGAGAATAAGAACAAAGGATAGAGCAAAGGCTGAATTGAACTGGAAACTTGTCATTCACCCATGGTCAAAGAACCTCTCCTAAAATAAATCAAGTGTGCTCATTTGATGTTCTAGGTGACCTTAGAAGACAGTTCAAGGTCATGTATATGCAGTGTGGCCTGGTTCCCCTTGGCTTGGTTTAGCTCCCGTTGTAATGAGAGTTTTGCTTAACTTATATCGGGGAATCTTTCAACCCTGAGTGGTGCCTTGGTCTTAGAGTCTGGACTTCTTAAAGCATTAATGCCCAATTTCTTAAGTATCCAATGAGAAAAACATTTCTGACCAGGGTTCCATAGCCAAGCAGCGCGGGGAGAAAGCTACCCTCCCGGGAGCGTTTAAAAGCCATGAGTGGGGTTAAAACAAGCACCACTGCTTACCAAGACCCTCCCGGAACCTACAGGACACAGGGATTGAGGTAGTCGGGCATAGGAACCTTCCAGTTCCCATCTGTGG
>CM052710.1:88306721-88324825 GCA_028551405.1 Uromys caudimaculatus | reverse complement strand
ACACACACATACACACACACACATACACACACACACACACACACACACACACACACCAGCACTGCCCACCCTCAATCCTTTCCTTGAGAGGTCAGAAAAGAGAGGAAGGAAGGAAGAAAGGAAGGAAGGGAAGGAAGGAGGAAAAGAGAGATTAAAAAAGAGAAAGGATAGAGAGGAAGGAAGAGAAAGAGATGAGAGGAGAGAGGAAGGAAAGACAGACAGGAATGGGAAGCAAGGAAGGAAGGAGGAAGGGAGGGAGGGAAGGAGGGAAGGAGGAAGAAAGGAGGGAGGGGTAGAGGAGAATAAGAGGAACAGACCGGACTCCCGCGAGCCCTGGTGCAGAGCTGGGAGGCAGTCGTCCATCCCTCCCCTCTGTGTTTATCTACGCAGCTGGCACAACTCAGGCAGTTTTGCTTAAAAATCATTTCCCAGGGGATTAGCATCCCCTTTCACACTTAAAAGCCTTCCCCAAAGCCAAAGAATGAATTGATTTTCCTATAACTAATCACACTCCCGCTTAATAGCAGGAAGCCACAGCTTTATTCTCCATCTCTGCAGCTTAAAAAAAAAGAAGAAGAAGAAGAAAAGAAAAATAGAAATGAAAAGAAAAACCTGCAGACTGTGCAGCCAGGCAGCCTCCTCTCTCCCCGCCTGGGCAGAATGTGGGATGATAAAGGGACCACTCAGCAGAGTGCCTGCCCTCTCCACCACTGCTTCTACCGTGGGCTGTGGCTGCCTCTGAAGGTCATGACAAGTGTGACCTCGTATGACTGAGAGTACAGCAGGTCACCTCACATCTCTGTGGACAGCACTGTCAGCCTCCAAGGCCAAGTATGCATCTCTCAGAGGAGGGGCTAAGCCTCTTCCTATAGTGTGCCAAGAGCACAGGTTCAGATTGCTCCAAGTATCGCGCTCCAATGTGGTAATGGCTTTATGAAGTTTCTATAGTAACAGAATAAAGAAAATCACAAATCAAGGCACTTTAAAAATACTGTGTAAAGGCTGAGAAGTTGATAAAATAGTTCCCATGTAAGCAGGGAGTACCTGAGTTTGATCCCTTAAATGCATATTTTTTTTAAAAAGCTAGAAGTGGGGATCCCAGCACTAGGGTGGAAGAGAGAGGTGGGGATTGCCGGCCAGCCAGTCTGATGAGCTCAGGGAGCCCCATGTCCAGTAAGTGACACTACCTCAAAACAAAACAAGACAGATAGCACCTAAGGAATAGCAAGAGAAGTTTCCCTATAGCCTGCACACACACACACACACGCACACGCACACGCACACGCACACACACACACACACACACACACACACAGTATGGGTAGGAACATCAGGTTAGAACACAGTAGAGAAATCGCTGCTGTAGTCCTTGGATGTTACTTGACAGCATCCTTGGGCTGAGTCAGGCGAAGCTAGGAGTCTGTCTGCACATTCCAAAAGGGTTTACCCTTCCTCTGCATTTTGCCAAGGTGGCAGGCAAACCCACAGAGCAGTCTGTGGATACTGACACTTATAAAGTACCCAAACATGAACTAAGGCTAAAGTCCAGCTTTCCATTGTCTCTGGAAAGAAATGGAAGGGACGAGAGACAGAGCTGCTCTCTGGTCTTCCCCTTCTTCTATTGAAAATATTAGGAGAGACACATAACCACCATCAACCAGGGAAGAGAACAACACAATTTAGTATTATCTGGACTTTAAAGTTTTAATGGATTTATTCTGTGCATGAGCACTCAAGTGTGTCATGGTGCATCGATGGAGGTCAGAGGACAAGTTCCAAGGGTCGGTTTTCTCCTTCCAGCATGTGGGTCTCAGAGACTGAGCTTCCTCCAAGTCCCCTCACCTACCAACCCATGTCACCTGACCAATATCATCTGGACTCGGATGTGCTTTTAAGTAACAGAGGATGACTGTGAAGGTGCCGATAAAAGGGGGGAGACAGAATCCGAAACCAGCCATCACCGTGCCTTTCATTTGAGGTCCCACTCTCACATGGCCTCCTATGTTCATCCTGCTTCTGGGTGAGTTTCTCAACCTGGTAACATTGACAGCCTAGATGAGTAGCTTGTAGGAAGCCATGCTTCATAGACGAGGACCCTGACCCTAGGGGACACGTAGGGTCTCTACCCCTGTGATGGTCAGTGTTGATTATCAACTTTATAGGAACTAGACTCATTTGCCTGGAGCGGGACTTGATAGTTATGAGAGTTTCCTGCTGCATCAAAGGATGGGGTGGACCCTAGCACCCTTATGGGTAATTGACAAACCCTATTACACCAGCTCTAACAGAGACAGTGTGCCCTTCAGGTCTCCATGAGCACCTGCACACAAACAAACTACATGTGCGCACGCGCGCGCGCGCACACACACACACACACACATCTGCTTTTAAAATAAAATCACATAGTCATGAGGGACACAGGCCACTGGGCATGCCTGTGGAGGCTTATCATGACTGCTTTAATTTAGGTAGGAAAACCCACCCACTATGGGCGGTACCATTCCCTGGCTGGGATCCTGGGCTCTATAGGTGGAGAAAGGGAGATGTGAGCAGCAGCATGGCACTCGTTGCTCTCTGCCTCCTGGCTATGGATGTCATGTGGCCGGGTACTTCACAAGTTCCTGATTCTTTGACAGCTCCACCACGATGAATCATACCCTTGAATCGTGACCGGCAATAATTCTTTCCCCCTAAAGTTGCTTTTGCCTTTATCAGAGCGACAGTTAAAGAAGCGAAAGCGTAGCCCTCATCAGTTGCCCTTTACCGTAGCTGCACCACCTGAGGTCCCAGCAGCTGCCAAGGCATAGCCTTCTGTACCTGGACCCTTCCGTTCAGGGCCCTGTCGTCCAAGTCTCCCACCTCCAAGCACCAGCATTTCATTCTTATTTTGGGTGTAGACTCCAAACAATTTTTAAAAGGTATTCAAACAAAAATGCACTCATGAATATTCAGAGTAGCATCAGTACAATTTCTAGGCGTGGGAGCAACCCAAATGTCCATCCCCTGAGAAGAGACAGACAAAATGTAGTGAACCATAGCGTAGCATGAAACTGTTTACAGAATCGCATGGCAGGTTCTGGCCAGTTATCAGACTAGGCTGTGGAATGCATAGTGGTTTTCTGCTTAACACATAATACATCATTTGTTTGTTTGTTTGTTTGTTTGTTTGTTCATGATAGGGTCTATGTAGCTCAGACTAGCCTTGAACTCACTGTGATCCTTCTGCCTCAGTGTGATGGTTAATGTTGATTGTCAACTTGATTGGATTTAGAAACATCTAAAAGACAAGCCTCACGGTATAACTGTGAGGAATTTTCTTCACTGGGTTAATTATATGAGGAGCCCTACCCTTAATGTGGGGAGAACCATTCCCTAGGCTGGAGTCCTGAACCAAATAAAAAGAGAAGTGAGTCTGAGGCCCAGGGCTGATCTCTCTCTGCTTTCTGATGGTGGATAAATGTGACCAGCTGCCTCATGCTCACCATAGCTTCCCTGCCATGACAGCCTGGACCCTTAAACTATCATCCTTCCTTACTTCCTTCCATTGCTCCAGTCAGGCCTATTGGCATAGCAATGAGAAAAGTCACTAATCCACCTGGCCTCCCAGGAGCTGGAACCATTGCAGAAGCTGCTGTGCCTGGCTTGTAGCTCTAATTTTCTAACGAATTGGATTAAGCTGAGACACTGCTGGTCTCATGTCTTCAAGCATGGTCTGCTTCAAACCAGACCCATGCTGAGTCTCTGGAAGGTTAAGTAATGCTAATTCAGTGTCTCCCACCCCTGGGCTATGGACCATGCATCAAGTGGGATGTCACCTCCAAACCGTGCCAACCACACTGGCCCACCATGCAGTCAGAGCACCTTTCAAGGGCATGTGCTTCCCGTGACCTGGATCACACACACAGCCAGGGTAGTGTCTTCCTGCCCGTCTTGGAGCTCTCCAGCTCCTTATTAGTCACGAGTTCACCCTACTGCCTGTACATCTGATTTTCTTTCATACACAGCTTTCACCTATTTAATTAGAGCCCTCATCTATTTTTTATATATATTTAAAGGGGAGAAACCACACTTTAACTCTACAATGGGCTAAAATTATACCTTCTAGAAAGACGTGGCTGCTTCCTGGCCATGAACTTTTGCGTTTATGAATTGCTAATTTGGTTAATGGGCTCGTTCTGCTCCGAAATTTGCATCATGAAAATTACTAGCTTCAAAGAGTCCTCTGTGTATGGCGCAGTGTGCACGTTTTGTCGGAAAGGTCACATCTGACATCGTAAAGCAGCGGGGCCCTTTTGTAAAGGTAGCCATGTAAGAAATCAAGCAGGCCCATCGGTATAATGTCACAGTTAAGGAGAGGAGAAAAGAGCTTTAAGTTAATTTTCATTCATATTGTTTATGTGCGTGAGTACAAGCCAAGTTCTGTTCTGTGGGAATCCGTTCTCATGCCCAGCCTGCTGCTTGTGATCAGGAGACAAGAATCACTAGAAAGGTTCTGAAACTGGTATCAGGGGGGCTGGGGAGGCTGGAGCCGGTGAGGAGATAAATGAATGAAGCGGAGAGCATCATTCTCTAAGAGAGTAGACTCCAGGTGTGGCTAGCCTAGGTATCAAGAAAGCATGCTATGAGTCAGATGCTGTGGTGAGATCCGCACCTGAGAACCCCTCCTGTGATTTGGGGTTTGGAGCGTGTAATTGTGAGGTCAACCTCAAGTTTCTTCCCCAACCACTGCCCACCTTATTTGGTTGAGACACAGTCTCTTACTGCACATGGAGCTTGCGATTTCAGCTAGGCTGGCTGGACAGCAAACCCCAGAGACCTTCCCATTTCTGCCCCACTAGAGCCAGGATTGCAGGTGCATACACCCGTGCATTCAGGTTTTTGAGTGGATGCTGGGGATCAAACTCAGATGCTCATGATTACATAGCAAGCACTAAGCTGACTGAGCCATGCCCCAGCCTTCACCAGCCTTCCAAGCTGTATTTATTATTCATATTTTAGTTAGAATATAAAATGATGGGCTTTGTTTCATTTGTGAGATACACACACACACACACACACACACACACACACACACACATATATATATATATATCCTACTGATCCCCTACTTAGCCCCAGATATCTCCCTTCCGTTTCTCCATTACTTGTGTCCCATTACCCTCTCCTGTTTCCAGGACTCCCTTCTCTCTCCCTGTAGGCATCTTCCTCCCTTTCATGGTCCATTTTCTACTCTTCACACAAATACACACACACACACACACACACACACACACATACACACACACACACACAACTAGACTCAGCATGAGAGAGAGAAAACATGCACTATTTGTCTTTCTGAATCTGGCTTAATTTGCCTAACATAGGAGTTGGGGCTGGAGAGATGGCCAACAAGAATCATGATTCGAACAAGATGGTCTCAATGCTCACACCAGCCACCACTCAGCATGTGACTTAGAGGAGGTTTGCTCTGTTGTCTCCTCTGATGTCGTCTGGCTTTATTTTCAAGTACACAATGGACCACACCTGGCCTCCTCCCCATAAGTACTGTAGAGGTTCAGGGAGTGCCTTCTGATGTGGAGACATTAATTACTAAGGCAGTGGTATAATGACCTTGCTTCCTTCCAGAGATCCCAAATGTTCTCACAGTGAATCCTGGGGATACTCCAGGTAAGACTGGCATTTCAAGAGGATCTTGCCAAACAGGCACTGTGCCTCAGGACAGCACAGGAGCCTGCTCTCTGGGCTCTCTCACACTGCCTTTTGGATGAGACACGACCTAGAAGAACCAGAAAGGAAGGCCAGGTGGAAAAAAGAATAGGCATCAGCGGGTACATAGACCGAGTACCTAAGCTTGGGGACAAAGACCCCACCTCCTGTACGAAGAACGCAAGGCCCCGGTACAGAAGTGCTTCCCCCAATCCTGGGCAGCATGCTTGAAAACAGAAGAGCATCAGAGGAAGAGAGACCCTCCCTCCCAGAAGCATGTGGGGCCTCCCTTCCACCTCCCTCCCTCCCCTGTAATTACCTCGAGTAAATTTCCCCATTCACGTGTTTGCCAGCTCCAGTTGAGCCAGGACTTGAGGCTGCCTGGCCCAGGAGGGGGTGGCTGGGTTCATTCAGCTTCACACAATCTCCAATCACTGCACCTGACTGGGACGCACACTTGCTTATGTGAAATTTTCACTTCAATCCCAGCCCTGAATTGTGTCATTTCCCAGCTATGAGCCTGACACTTGGGGTAGGCTTTTCATGTATCTGAGTCCACCCACACAAGTGTTATCTAATTAATGTGCCACCATGTGACCAAACCTCTCTCTCTCTCTCTCTTAAGACATGCCAACCTGGAAAGGTCTGGTATTCAGGATTTTGATCTCCAGTGGATCACTTTCATGTATTTCTGATAATTTGCACAGCTGCTTAAAGGCAGATATTCATCAACTCTAAACAGCCCCAAGTTTGAGTAGCTTCTCATATAAAGCATCCCTTATCTACATTGGCAGCCTTCCTCTGCTGCCTGAACAGGCAAAGGCATCAAAAGACCTCCCGACGGAAGCTTCAAGGAGAACTCAGAGGATTTGAGAGTGTATCATTCTTCAGCCAAGAAGATAAACTCTGAGCTCCGAAGCGAGGTGTGGCACCCCACATCTGTAACCTCAGCATTTACAGAGGCTGAGAAGAAAGCATCATGAAGTTAATTCAGCAAGGTCCTGTTTCCAAAAGTCAACACAAAGCAAAACAACAAAATCCCCCTTCTAGAGACCCTCCAGGGCTTTCTAAGAACCTGGGCCCCAACCCCCACAGACCCATCCTTCAGCTTTGTTCCTGGTGGTGTGGTCCAGGAGAAACACAAGATGGTGAAGCCCACTACAGACTGCAAAAGTCATCTTCACCATAGCAGTCCATGGGCACAGCACTGCTTATGATAAAGCAGTGTGCAAGGCCTTCTGGGAACTGGCTCTGCACAGCTCTGGGTAGCGTGTGGTTGCCTTCTTCTCTACCACTCTCCACCTTGCTGATTTTTCAGGCACAGTTCATGTTCTAGCTTCCTCTCTGTTGCTGTGATAAGTCACTCTGAACAACATGGGTAGGAAAGGGTTTATTTAGCTTACACTTCCATGTCAAAGGCCATCATTAAGGAAAGTCAGGGCGGGAACTTTTGAAGCAAGGGCAGCCAGAGCTTGAAGCAAAGACCATGGAGAAACAGTGCTTACTCTCTTGACTCACAGGCCCATGCTTAGCTGCCTTTCTTTTACAGTCCAAGACCTAGGGAATGGTGCTGCCCACAGTTAGCTGGGTCCTCCTTTGAATTAAAAATCAAAACAATGTTCCACAGATCAGGCCAATCTGATTTCTCACTTGAGATTCTCTCCTCATAGGACTCCTTGCTCTGTCAACTTGACAGTTAAAGCTATCTAGGAGATTGTGACACTTAGCCATCAAGCATGTCCCTGAGCCCTGCGTAAGCCTGTGGATGTGTGACACACCCAAACTGGGGAGTTCACACAGCTCCTTCTTAGAAGGAATCCTCAGGGTCTATGACATGAATTGTACCCCCAGGAGTTTGGAACCACCAGGGCCCTATTGGATGGCCTACATAAGGCCACTCTAGGAAAAAGTCTTGCTGTTCACATTCATGTGAGGTCACAGCTCCCATGTTTCTCTCTCCATCCCTTATTCCATGGCTCTTCCTACCCAGTTCAGTGCCAGATTTAAGTGTTGTACTGGGTCAGTGCCCGTCTTGAAACACTGGAATCCACCCATTGCCTGTCAGAGGCAGCACATCGCCCTTCCCTGACCACATGCTCAGCCCAGAACAGAGCCCATCCAACGACAGCACAAACTTAACAATGCGTGTGCACACATCTGCACACATGTGCGTGTGCTAACATCTGGCTCTGTGGGCATGTGTAAGGTTAAAAGCTCTCTCTCCACTCTGCTTCAGCGTAAGTTGGGACCACAGGTGACACTGCATTTGTCTGTATAGCACCTGTCCCAGTTGCTTCCTGTTGTCAAGTTGATACAAGAGCCATTAATGGCCGGGCAGTGGTGGCACACACCTTTAATCCCAGCACTTAGGAGAGAGAGGCAGGTGGATTTCTGAGTTCAAGGCCAGCCTGGTCTACAGGGTGAGTTCCAGGACAGCCAGGGCTACACAGAGAAACCCTGTCTCGAAAAACCCAAAAAAAAAAAAAAAAAAAAAAAGAGCCATTAATGAAGAGGAAATATCAGTTGAGGGACTGTCTCAGCCCTTGCTCGTACTCCCACGTGGCATCCCTCCAGGATGGACCACAGCATGCAAGCGTGAATAAACCTTTTCCTCCCCAAGCTATTTTTGGAGCTAGTGTTTATCACAACAACAGACAGCAAGCTAGAACAACATTCTTGGTTCTCGTGGATTCCTGGGTGCCTCAAAGATGAGCAGCCTTCCAGTGAGCCCAACCTTGTCAAGTCCACCTGAGAAGTGGTCACCTCTCCCTTATACCTCAGATGTCTCCTTGTTGCTAAAATTCATTCCCTGGAGAAAATGTAAAGCAATCTACCCCTCCTCCCAGGGTCCCAATGACAAAGCAAAAGTTCACTGTGGGGAGCCAATAAATACATCAGGCTCCTTTACAACTCTGAAGTGAGAGTTTACAGACAAGAACATAGGCAGCTCCCCCCCCCCCCAACCAGCTACACCTGGAAATCTCCCAAGTCTCAACACCAATGAGGGCTTCTCCTACAAGCACATAGATGGAGTCCAGTCTCCGCTTGTCTTCCCTGGTCTCTATATGCTCCAGCCCCTCCCCCAAGCCATATGCAGCATTGCCAGGTTGTGGGAAGCTGCTGGATACTCAGGAGAAAAATCTCCTGCCCAACTCCCTCCCTCTGTGTGGTGGTGTAAACTGTCAACCAGCCACACATGGATGACCCCGCAAGATGGTGGTTACTTGGCTTGGATGACAGTCACCCATGACACTCCTTCTTCACTGAGCTGTGTAGTCTGCAACGGGGAGCCTTAAGAATCCCTTAGGCTGAGCACCTATAGGGATGAGGAGGAAGCGAGGAATAGTCCCTCTGTTTAAAGAAAAGGAATAATGCTTCCTCTACTTGACCACAGCATTGTGCATTAACAGTCAATTGCTAGTAGCTACGCTGAGGGACAGGGGAATCTACCTCTGTCTCAGCCACACCTCACTCTCCCAAACTAGAGCATGCAGGGACAGGGACTCCTCCAGAACCTCACTTTAACCTCTCCAGTAACCAGAAAAAGAGCTCCCATGTGGGGAGTCTATTATGATTTGGATGCAAGATATCCCCTGCGGGTGCACATGTGTGAACGCTTGGTCTGCAGCTGCTGATATTGTGCGGGCAGGTTTAAGCTTTTGGGAGGTAGAGTCTCTGTAGGTCTCTAGGGCCTAGCTTTGGAGTTTTATAGGCCAGCCCAACTTCCTGATCCCTTTCTAATTTCCTCTTGCAGATCCATTATGAACATGCACACGGGCATGTGGCCTGCTGCTCCTGCCACCACAATGGACTGATCCCTCAAGCTATAAGTCAAAATAAAATAAGCTCTTCCTGCCCTAATTTGCTTTTTGTCAACTATTTTGCCACAGCAACTGGAAACATTACTAACTCAGGAATAGAATTGTCCTCTGTGCCCAAAGGACGGAACTGCTCTGGGACTTCTGATCTCTCAGAGAGACACAGACAAGCACCTGGGCACTGCCCCAAAAAGCTCAGCATTCCTCCAAAGTAACAGTGCCAGGTTCCACAGGGGACCAGAACTGGCCACAGCTCAGGGGTGGAAGGTCCCTAGAGGCCAGCTACTCTATCTTTTCTGCTCTCCAGGGCCAGGGTTATGTGCCAGAGGATACTACATTCTTTTATTACCCATCCTCCAAGGGTCCTTCCCTATGCATTTCCACGGTAAGCCTCTGAGATGACCAGACATGGAGGTGGGCCAGATGGTTTCAATGCCACTTACAGTTTGGGACACAGATGAGCTACTTGCTAAAAGGCATCCTGAATGAAAAATAATAGAAAATAAATTAACTGAGCACACGCAAGGCCCTCTACACAGCAGGTGCATGTTATCACATACTGTAGACTTGACCTCATGGCTGTTCTTCTGAGAAGCCTCGGTAGAGGGACAGAATCCAGAACCTCATCCACACTTGGCAGGGGCTCTACAATGGAATACCCCCAGACTCATTTTTACTTTGTATTTTGAGATAAGGTCTCACTGAGTTTTCCAGGCTGGCTTTAAACTCAGCCTAGGCAAGCCTGAAATTTGCAGTCCTCCTACCTCAGCCTCCTGAGTACAGGTATAAAATACCAGGCCTGAGTTAACCTGTTTTTCTCTTTTCTGAAGGTCTAAGACACTCATTCATACTTTCAGGGTGCCTGGAGGAAAGAGCTGAGTAGCAATAATCTGGTCATAGATACCCTCTCCCCCAACTAAGGCATGGCTGCTTTACATCAGTGTCTGGCAGAGTGTCTTCATGAACCTGCCACACTGGATTATGACCCAGGGCCTAATTGAGGGAGGTTCTCTGAAAACCCACTGCATGTTGGCTTGCTTTTTTTCTCAGCAGCATGTCAGTTGGGTCCCAGTGTGATGGCTTATTTAAAATATCGGGGAGAAATAAAATTCACTGTAAATTAGCTGTCGGCAGCTTAGAAACTACTAATGATGCAGAGATAATAGGGGATTTGCAGCAAATGCTGATGCTGAGCTATGATTAGTGAGCACAGCTTTACCCCCGGATTCCCAGGGCCCCAAGCTTCCACAGCAAGAGACATGCATATGCATCAGCTGGCACCCTTGTGGACCCTGCTCCAGGGGCAGCAGGCTCAGGGCCTCCTAGTCAGAAGCTCGGTGCTTGGCTCTGATTTGCAAAAATGATTAATCTGTGGGTTTTGAGAATGAAAAATGTTTACTTCCCCGATCTAGAAGAAAGCAAAGACTGGTCCTAAATCAAATTCCCTTTTGAAAACAAAAACAAGATTTGAAGATATAGCAACGGGTTTGCTTCAGAAGCCTGAGGAACTGAATGTAGCTCCTCAGCACCCATGTTAAAAAGCTGGCTACGGCAGCACATGCCTGTAATTCAAGGCCTGGGGAGGTAGAGACAAATAGATCCTACAGATCACTGGCCACACATTCTGTGTCATAGAGCTCCAGGTTCAGTGACTGACCTTGTCTGAAAAAATAGGTTGAAGAGCAATCAGGGAAGACATCTGATGTCAATCTGTCACCCCTACACAACACCCACACACAGCACATATATATACATGTACACAAATATACACACATACATAATATACATCCATATACACATACATATTATAAATTCATACTCACACACATACACACGTATGCCCACATACACACATATACATACATACACACATGCACACATACACATATACAGACACATACACATATACACACATACATACATACACACAAATAAACACATATATACACACACATATACACACATACACACACATACAAATATACAGACACATATACACATATACACAAATATACACATATGCAGCAACAGAAAAGCAACTAACACACCTACCCACCCAACTGTGTGTCTTCTATACTCTTTTTTTCAATCTATGAGGTCCAATTTGTGCTGCCGATATGTCTTTGAATGTGTGACGTTCCATTGGAGGAGTGTGGTCAACCTACCAGAGGTTGACCTTAAAGAAAATGGATTCTCTCTCTCTCTCCCAGCAACTCTATTGTCAATAGCTCCTTAGCTAAGGTTGGGATGTTGGGACCACCTCCACAGTCTCTGGCTTAAGTTTGTGTGGGTCTTGTGCATGGGGCCACACCACTGTGAGTTCATATGTGCAGCTGCCCTGAGGTGTCTGGAGAACACTGTTGCTGTAGTCATTTACCACCTCGGAATCCTACAATCTTTCTGACCCCTCACCTATATAATACTCCCTTAGTGTTGAGAGGGGGAATGTGATAAAAATGTCCCATTTAGGGTTAAGCCTTCCTCGGTCTCTTATCGGCAGCACCTTTACAAGTTGTGAGTCTCTGTATTAGTCACCATCTACTGGGAGGGGACATTCCGTAATGAGGGTTGAGAGCTACACTAATCTATGGATAAATGGTAACTCAGAAGTTGTTATACCTTTGTATAATAACTTTGCTTATTAAACAGAGTAACAGCGGTAGTTTCTACCAGGGGGCCTACTCCAGGTTTTTGACCCTGACATCAGTGTCAGGTGTGGGTTTCAGCTTGTGAAGCAGGCCATAAATGACATCAGAAAGTGGCTAGTTACTCTCCATGACATCTGTGTCACTATTGGACCGATGGGATGTGTGAGCATGTGGAGACCAGAGGTCAACCCCGCCCATTTTGCCCACCAAAACCCCATTTAGAAACCTCCTACCCCTGAGCTATAAAAACCTGTCTTCCTCTCATTCAAGAACGTCCTTTCAAACCCTGTCTCGGGGAGGCAGCCCATGTACATGAAGAAAAAAGAAGCTTGCTTCAATTAATTGCTTGCTTTAATTAATTTGGCCATGATGATTTGATGGTCTTTCTCCTCAAATTTTTAGGATTAACAGAATCTCTCACCACATTACTTAATGCTACAAACCCACAGAACCCGGGTCTTGCCCAGGTAAGATCCACTCCCTAATATGCACTAACGTGAGTAATACCAGGTTCCCCTTTGCACCAAAGTATGTCATCTGGCCAAGTTACAGTCTGCAAGCTCTGGCAAAGAGAGAAGCACACGCAAATGGCATGAGTGTCAAAGACAAGTCACCTGCATAATAAGATCCCAGAAAGTCTGCGGCTAAAACACTCATGTACAGGAAAAACAAATCGCTATGGCATGCCTGTTTCTTTCCTTCACAGCTCAACACATGTGTCACTCACAGCCAGAAGACCCAGATCTGCAAAGTCCCTGCCATCTCCAGGCCTGTTTTCATCCTCTTTAGTTCTCAGATTAACACTTTGCAGGACAGAGGCTGCCAGGCGCTTCAAACATGTGCCATGGCTCTGCGGTCTGGAGGGATCCCTTGGGCATGTATACTCCCCCTTCTCCCAAAGTATTTATACAATCCATGCCCAGAATACCAATAATTTAATCGATGTGTGTATGTGAGGCTGATATCTGGAATAGCTTGAGACTTTTGTGGGAGGGTTGTCCACCCAGGCAAACAATCCTCTTCTTTAAAAAAAGAAGAAACTATGCAAGAGTTGGGGATCGTTGCTGTTCAGCTCCTTCTTCAGAAAGAAGAGAAGAGAAGGAATGGGCTATGCTCATTACTATTCAGGATGCCTGATATATTTCTCCTCTATTTCCCTCATCCTAATAACAGACTGTGTGTTGTCCGGACCACATAGATGACTGGTGACCCATTCTTGAGTAATCACAGTGACAAGGACATTGGTGGAGAAGTGGGTGAAGGATCCTAAGGTCGCCTATCAGGATCTATCCTGGGATACCTATGTAAACATAACTAAAAGATTCTCAGGAATGGAGGGCTAGCCTCATCCATACAGTACTTTTCTTGTAAGCATAAAGACCTAACTTCAAACCTCTGAGCCCATGTTGAAGAAGCCAGGCAGAGTGGCATACACTCATAAGCCCAGCATGGGGGACACAGAGCCAGGCATATGTGGGCCTCCCTGGCCAGCCAGCCTACTTAGTGAGTTCCAGGCCAATAAGAGAACCTGTCTTAAAAACTAAGGCAGATGACATGAAGAATAACACCTGCCTCTGCATACATGCACAACCATGTACATGTATACCCAGACACACATAAACACACACATCATACACAAAAGATTTTATTTCTGTAGACATTGCTCAACATATGAGATTATAAGGCAAAGAAACCTGTTTCCTCTACCACCCACACTGTCTGGGTAGAATATGAAAAATGGAGCCAATCAGAAACAAGAGATAAACAAGTGCATACTGGCAGTCCTATGTCCCAGCTCCCTAGTCTGTAAAGCTCATCTTTCCCCTGTGAAGGGCCCATGATCCTTTGCAACTCTGTAACCCAACAGACTTCCCTTGGCTTGACTAATCTGAAGTCCTTGCTGTCACTGAAGGCATCCTGGCTTGCACTGGCTCTGTTCCAGGAAGCACAGATATGTATCTTTAATCACACTTAACTATTCGATGGGATATGTTTAGCATTTTGTACAAGTCCCTTAATTTTGTGTTTCTCCCTTTGCTGTTTAAAATGATTAATTAGCTTAAACTTAAAACGGATCTAATTAAAGCCAGATAGTCCCTATTTTTGACTGCTCGTATCTAAGACCCTTGCTTTTTATCACATGTATCAAGACTTTAATTTGCCGGTATTCCCCTCTTTATAAAATATTAAGGGAGAAAGTGGAATCAAATAGTCCAGTAATTGCTTGAGCATTGCAGTGAGGACAAGATTACAGGCTTCACCAAAATTGAGCCAGTAGCTGGCAGGCAAAACCAGCGTGCAATCACCCGGTGTCAATTTGACAACTAGTGCATATTAAGTCTGAATCTGCTCTGTTCAAGGAAGTAAGTGTCTGTAAGACATAAAGAACAAGGATGGTTTGGAGGTGAGATCTCAAAAAATAATGATGTTGCTCCTTTTAGTTCCTACCACTGGGAGCAGCAGACAGGACACATTCCATGGCACCTGGTAAGGAACTGGCCATTAAAAACAGTTCATCCATCTGTGCTCATGGGGTGAGAAAAATACCCAAGTGTGTGGTTCCAGGGAGATCTTACATAGATATTAAGGCGTAATTAAGAGTACATGCCTGGGACCCTGAGGAGATGCTCGTCTGTGAAGTATTTGTGGTGCAAGCATGAGGACCCGAGGTGGATCCCCTATGACTCACACACCCATGTGCACACACATGCACACTTGCATTCGAGCACACGTGTGAGTGTACACACGCATTCACACACACACACACACACACACACACACACACACACAGAGACAGTAAAAGAAAAGAAAGTACAACCAAGAACAGCAGCTGTCTATACAGCATCGGATGTTCACAGCATCAGCCAATTTGACAGGAGCAGCCCAACTGAGAAGGCCATGGGAAGATACCACATTCAAATCAGGAGCTTCCAACAACCAGCAGAAATCAACAAGGGAAGTCCCACTGAGGTTGTCAGCTGGAGTTTCTGATTGGGGGTCCTGGGCAGAGCAGAGATTAAGTCACTGTTTATTCTGTAGAACGCCTAGACACTGGCTGATGCCCTTGTCACTGACCTGTCCCTAAGGGATCATGACATCCATTGCAGGAAAACACTAGCAAACTCTGGTCTCAAAAGAGGAGCTCACTCAGGCAATGCTCGACTTCCTCTATTTCATTCAGAAATATACCTATCAGATGCCCTCGGTGTGCTGCAAGCTAAAGCCAGAACCTGGGTACAAAGCATGGGAAGGGATGATTGCCAGGAGCCATTCCAGAAGGGGAGAAGCTTCAAAGGACAACAAGCATATAACACAAATGAGGAAGAAAGAGATGGCTGGCAGGATGGCTCAGTGGGTAAAGGTGCTTGCCACCAAGTCTGACAACCTCAGTCCACCCTGCAGGTCCTACACAGTAAAAGGGGAGAACTAACTACCAAAAGCTGACTTCTGACCTCTACACGCCTATGACGTCATCTTTGCACACTGAGTCATCAGACCAGCCCACTCTTTCTTCAGCTTTCAACCTTTGCTACATATCATTTACACTATGTGCACTATAAGCCTCACTTTGTAACCCAGGCTAGCTAATAACTCACAGAGATCCTCCTGCCTCAGTCTTCTACTTGCTAAAGTTCCAAGTGTGAGACCTGATGTCTAGCTTACCAGTGATGTTTTCTTCTGTTTCTTCTCTCTTTCTCCCTTGTTTAAAACACACATGCAATGTGCCCAAGTACTCGTGGACACGGTTTTGAAACTGGCTTGGCTATTTGTCATGGGCAAGCTGGAGACGAAAATGTAACCTTTCCAAGAAAAATAACTCCAGCCCCCCCCCCCTTCCCTCTTAAATGTCAGGAATTGCCATTCTGCCGCTGTTTCTCAACAGGTGTAGAAAAATAACATCAGAAACTAACTAAAAACCACATTTAGTCATTAAACATCAACAAGCAAAAAATAATGCCTCTAACGTTCAAGAGACCTCTTTCTGCAATGACCCCTTTGTCCGTGTGTCCTAGTTCCTCCTGTCTCTCCTCTGACAACTAATGAGGCAAGGTGAGACCAGCTTCATGACTTGTGTCAGGACAGAAAAAGCACTCGTGGGTTTGTCTTGGGAGACACCGTTTAACAAGCATGGAGACAAAGAATTGTGGGTCACAAGGATGGTTCAGTGGGTAGAGGTGTTCGTTGCGTGATTTAGGCTAATGACCACAGTTCAATCCCTGGGGCCCACACAGTACAAGGAGAGACCAACTTTTACAAATTGTCCTCTGGCCTCCACATGTGTGCCATGACACATACACACACACACACACACACACACACACACACACACACACATACACATGAATCATGACACGTATGTTTAAAAATGATAATCCCTACAAACACACACACACATAAAAGTGAAAATAATCTTTGAAGAGGGCTCTAGAGAGATGGCTCGACAGTTAAAGCATGACTGCTCTTACGGAAAACTTGAATTTGGTTCTAAGCACCCATAGCAGTTGACTAATAACCACCTGCAACTCCAGCTTCTGGGCATACCAACACCTTCTTGTGGCTTTCAGAGGTGCCTGCACTCACACACACACACATACCACACACACATACACTCACACACATACATACACACACACACACATACATACATACACACATACACTCACACACATACACACACACACACACACACACACATACACACATACATACACACACACATATATACATATACACACACACATACACACACACACACCCATACACTCACACACATACACATACACACACACACATACATACATACACATACACACATACACATATACACATACATACACACACACATACATACATATACACACACTCACACACATGCATACACACACATACACACACATACATATACACACACACATATATACATACACATACACATACAAACACACACACACATACAAAGAAAAAGAAAAAGAAATTTTGAGGCAAGGAAGAGACTTAATTCATATGCACGGATGCTAGTATGTCAAAAGGCCCAGAAGGCCTGCCCATGTATTAAGGCTGTGATCCCTGCTGAGGAGGGGCATCTAACTCCCTTGATGGAGTTAAGAAGGGGATACTCAGGCCTCAGCTACGCACACCCTTCTCTGTCAGTTTCCTGACCACCATGAGGTACAAGTCCCCTCTCTCACACGTGCCTCCCAAACAACTCGATAAGGCCACGTGACCAGACTGACACCTGTGAAACCGTTATCGGAGATCAGCCTTTTTTCCTTTCACACTGGGCACCTCTGTCAGTCTGTCATGGTAACCGAAGGCTAACCCATTGGGTGGGGTACAGAACCTGCCTTGCTTCGCAGTTCCCATCATCTCTCTGAGATGTTTATTTGTTTACTAAGCTCAACACACAAATTAAGTGAGATAATGTCAGAGGGAAAATGGCATTCTGGTGCCATTGTGTGGGATAGGGCTGGATCAATTTCAATTCAAATTATTAAAATTACACAGCCGTGAAGCTGAACTTACAAAAGAAGGGGGGAAAAAAACCTAAATTATTTCTAATAGAAGAATTTTTCGGCATCTTAATTTGAGTAAAAGAAAAGGTTTAAATAGATTTGAGGGCTTAAATACTTCTGAGGGAAGTGGAGACAGCAAAGCCGGCATGTCTAATTCACCTAAAAGTAATTAACCAAAAGTAAGTTAGATCATTATCCCCTCCAAGATCAGTGTTTTAAAGAGAGCTGATTTATCTGAACTGATTGGGGCTTTCAATCCCAGCAGAAATGGAGACTTGCGTGTTAAGGGACACAGAGGAGAAGTCCAATTAGGCAGAAGTCTTTCTTATGGGGGGAAAAAGAGCTAGATAAAACTAATGCTCACATGTGCTCAAAGGAACACCCAGCAAAACAAACCAGGAGGGCTTGCTGTTGTT
>CM052710.1:88186531-88297261 GCA_028551405.1 Uromys caudimaculatus | reverse complement strand
GGGAGAGAAGGAATGAGTGATGCTTGAGATAAACCTCAGGCCTTCATACATGTCCATGCACACAGAGAGAGAGAGAGAGAGAGAGAGAGAGAGAGAGAGAGAGAGAGAGAGAGAGAGAGAGAAGCAGACAGGAAGAAAGGGAGGGAGAGATGGAGGGAGGGAGGGAGGGAGGGAGGGAGGGAGGGAGGGAGGAAGGAAGGAAGGAAGGAAGGAAGGAAGGAAGGAAGGAAGGAAGGAAGGAAGGAAGGAAGGAAGGAAGGAAACTGCCCCTCGGGATAGAATACCTTCCTGCCATCTTTAATCCATCAACCATCAGCATCCTGGCTGTCTATCGCCATGGACACATAGGGCAGGTGTGAAAAGACAAGGTGGGGTGACACTAGAGCCACATGTGGAAACGTCCTTTTGCTCCTTGTAAAGAAGCCCTCAGACTTACACTGCGTTCTACACTCATAGCTGCATAGACGCACAGGCACCGTGGACCCGGAAGGACTTACTCTGCTCTGTGGTCCAGGCCCACCATCTTGAAGGAGACTGCCCTTTCCAGGCCAAGATGGACTTTCCTTCTCGGATGTCAGTCCTCCTACCCCAGCAATGGGCAAAGTGTGAACAAGGTCACCTCTCCCACAGCCTGCAGACCCTCATTGCTGCGGGAAAAAGGCAGCATTCTCACTGTGCCCTGGCCCTAAGGACACTCTGACATCATGTAGAATATCCTCCCTCCCTCCCTCTCTGAGCTCTAGCGCTCTGACTGGCTTCTCATAGTTCTCTAAGAAGACTCCCGTCATCTGGGTGCAGGGTCTTTGCACATGCCTGATCCTCTGTGTAACTCCAGAGCTCAGCTCATGCATTCCCTCTGGGAAATGCTCACATGCACCCCCCCATCTGAGACAGGCCTCAATGTAATCTAAGCCTTTTCTAGAGCCACCGTCCACCACATGGAGTACATATGTAGACATACACCAGCATAGAAATCCGTGGTGCATGGAAATCCACTCGTGTCTACGTCCTGCTCTGAACAGAAAGCTCCAAGAGCAGGATTTCAGGAGCATTATGGATCACACAACCACCTCAGCAGGCATACAAGATGTGTGGTGGCTACCTGACATCGGATAGATGCATGCAGACATGTTTGGGTCATAGGTAGGGGCCTGCTATCAGATACATGGAGGCCTAGACTCATGGACAACTACAAGCATGGCTGTGTGAACGGATGGCTAAATGCATATCTGTGTGGCTGGCTGGCTGCATGGATGGGCGACTTGTTAGATTTTATTGGCAGCGTTTATTAAACTGACCATTTGTATCGGTTAAATGAAGCTGAACACACCAGGGTACAGAACAAAAGGCCATCTCGGGGTGAAAGGGTGATGTAAGAGCCCCAAACAATAACGCAAGCAGTGTCACTGGGAGGCAGGCCACCCACTCAGCCTTGAAATACCTCAGCACTGAGCTGGTCTAGGCCTGCAGCAAGATGTGGAGCAAGTAAAGATCTGAAAGAATAAAGTCAGAACGGGTGTGGCCAACACACCATTGTAAGGAAGAGGAGGACTGGGTTCCCGGGACCCCTTCCCTACAGTAATGCAGACGAGGGGGTGGCTTCCCAGCAAGCCTTGAGGGTGAGCTAGGAGAAGCTAGACAGGGGTGTGGGCGGGCAGGAAAAAAGTGAAGCGGTGTGGGTCACATGACAGGGAAGAAGCACAGCATGTGGGGATCTGGTGGAACTCGCCACCCCCATGTGCCTGCACCACAGCATGAGCCAGTACCAAGCTGAGGAGACAGGTAGAGGCGAAGGAGGTGATGTCAGAGAGTCTGGCTCCTACCTAAGAGCCGCCTCATATCCTGTGAGTGCAATCACAGGGTCGGAAACATTGAATACCTGCCAGGGGTTTCGAGCTATCTAGTACAGCTCCATAGGCCAAGATACACCTCCCAAGTAGTTGCAAGGCAGAAGTGACTCAGCTCACTGTGCACCTGATGACCAACCTGTGCCTGGTCCCCTACCTGACACCACCCTTGTCCTCAACTGCCCTAACTGCAGCTTCCTTAGCTTCTACAACTGAGAGAGGCCATGCAGCATCTGTCATCATGTGCCTGGCCCATGTGAGAAATTCCCCATGTCACTGAAGAATAAAACTTAAAAATGGAACTTCAAAGCCATCACAAAAGACCAATTATGGGGGGTCGCAGGGAGCAGAGGGTCGCAGGGAAGGATGCTGCTTCCCCTGTATTGTAAGGCTCGTGAGTAGGCAAATGCTGCCCGAAGGACTCACGGTGAGTTTTCTGCAAATAAATCCTATTTTCAACTTTAATTCTCAGTGTTCCTGTTTTCTGTGTCACAGCACAGATTGAATAGATGTTAGCTTTTTATTATTTAAAATAATACCCAGCCAAAGACTGAAAGGCCTGTTTTTTTGTTTTTGGTTCTTTTTAATGATGTAGCATGTGACATTTATTATGTGTATGTGCAAGTGTATAGAAGACGGAGTCTATGGGTATATGTATATGTATATGCAGATGTGTGTGTGTGTGTGTGTGTGTGTGTGTGTGTGTGTATGCGTGTGTGCATGTGTAGGAATGTGTGTGTCTGCAGGTACATGTGCAAGCAGGTGGGTCTGTGGGGGCATGTGTGAGAATTTTTACACAGGGGTACATACGTGTGCATGTATGCAGTGCACACGTGTGTACAAGACTATATGTATGTGCAGATGCATTTGTGTGCACATGTGCATGGGTGTATGAGCACATATCCTTGTGCTATTGTTAACATTATCACCACAGACCCCCATTCTCCTCGGAAGCCATCCTCACTGCTGACCTGCAAGGCCTCTCTTCCTCTCACCGTGCAACCCCTCAGCAACTCCTATACCTGACTTGGCATGAACTTACCACCTGTCAAATGGACAGGAAGTACCAAGAGCAGACAGGCTCATGAGACTGAGAAGACACAGGCCTGTACACATGTCCGTGAAGACACGAAAGCCATCCACCCTCACCCAAGCCTTCCAGCAAGCAGAGCCTGTGGGCACATCGGTGCTGACACCCAGTGTTAAAGGGGGAAAAGGAAGAAAGAGGAGATAAAACTCCACCCTTCCCGTGTGGGGAGAGGCAATGAACTACCATGCAAATGAAGCCTGCATATGTCTCACATTGCTTGTAAGAAACACAGCAGAGACCCCGTCTGGGCAGCACAGTGGAGCCAGTTCTGGAGGTGTGGGTGTGGGTGAGTGGCCCCATGGGCATGAGAGCAGGAGAGCTGACCCTGCCTGCTGCTGATGATGGCAGTGAGTAGCCTAGCCAGAGCAGTGCTGGAGAGCTCCCCCTGGTGGTAGGAATAAGGGAGAGCTAGTACATTGACCAGCTCAGCTACCACCCAGACCCAGATCCAGGGCTCTGAATCGGCTCACCCCAAAATCTATATGATATGCAAACATGGGGCATGTGAAAGGGCCAGTCCTGCTTTCCAAAGCTGCAGGATCTCCATGACACAGGGCAACAACAGGGTAACCAGGAGGAGTCCCAGTGAGGATCCAATACTGATGGTGTCACAGAAGCCAGAGACCTCAAACCAGACCAATGATTCACTGCAGTGAATATCTGCAAGTAAAGATGTGTGGACAGAGGGACACACTGTGGGACACACAGCCTCCACGGTGAGATGTTTTCTAGGCTTTGTTATTGTTGTTTGTTTGTTATTGGTGTGTGTGTGTGTGTGTGTGTGTGTGTGGCCTATTTGGGGGGAGGCTGCAAGGATGAAGATTAGATATGAGGGAACAGGGAGATTAGTGGGACTGGGGTGCATGATATAAAACTCACGAAGAATCGACAGGAAGTTAAGAAAGGAAGGAAGGAAGAAGAAAGCAGAGGTTGGGAGAAGGCTGTAGGGGGCTTGGGCACTGGGAGGGAGTCGCTGAGAACGCTTTGTGGAGATGTGTGAATCAGAAAGAAGCCTGGAGGCGTGGAGACTCTCAGCCAGTTAAGAAGTACTTACCTCGCTGAGAAATGGGCTTGATCTCCAGAGTCATGTAAAAATCTGGGTGTGGCGGCACATGCTTGATCCAACCACAAGGCCACTCGAGACAAACAGATCCCTGGGACTCTCTGGCTAGCTCGTCCAACCTTCTTGACAGGTTCCAGGCCAAGGAGAGACCCATCTCCACAGAAAGTAGATAGCGCCTGAGGAACAGCATCTGAAGTTCTCCTCCGGCCTTCACACGCATGTGAACACATGCACACACCCAAACATGAGTACACATACACGGACACAAAGACAGCAAGTGAGGGGAATGATCACACTGGTGTCTGCTTGCCACCCTCAATCTCTCCTGTCACAGTGCTGCACGCAAAGCAGATGAAGTAGCAACCAGGTTAGCCATCTTGAGAAACAGCATTCCTGACCGAGAGAACAGCATGTGCCAAGGTCCTGAGGCTGAAGGTCCTGAGAAATCATTAAATTGCAAAGCACCCAATCCTCAGGACTGACTGGTGCTGAGAGCTTAAGTGCAGGATCCAGGAGCGGGGCTCACTCTAAGCCACACACTTCACACTGCCAACAGTGTGGTGGTGGCCAGTACTCTAGATCATTCTGTCCTCTGTGTCCTCCATGAAGGAAATATGACATCCCTCCCTAGAGTGCAGGGGTGGTAGGGGCTGTCATATATTCGCTTCTGCCTGCCATCCTAAATGACAGAGAATGGAGTGGCTCGCTGCACTTGCTGGTAATGGGGTAGTCTCACAGCATATTAGATGCTCACAAGGAAAATGCAGTTTTCCCGTCGGGAAAGCAAGCTCCTGCCTACAGACCCTGGCACTGAATATCACTTCAATGGGCTCTGTGTCAGGAACGATGAGCCTGGGAGCTCCTACCATCTCCTGCTCACCTCAGAGCCGTCTCCCTTCCCACCGGTCATTCTATTCCTTAGAAAACTCATTCTGAACACTGCGGGCTCCCTCCTGTGCAGGACATGTTTGCTCCCCTATCTTCCCTGCTCGGCTCTTGATTAAAGGCCTGACGTGATATTTGTCGTACCAAACATCAATATTTGGCCTGGATTTGTGAGATTGAAATGTGAGAGGAAGAAGTCTGCCTGTGTCTGAAAGGGGGAAGTTCTGATCGGACAGACCGAATTCCTGATTAGGGGCACTGAGGGCAAAACTGGGCCCCAGGGAGCTCAGTGCAGCTGGTAGTGGAGCTCAGAATCCTGCACTTCATCAAGAATGCAGCTTCTGTCAGAGGGGAGGAGACAGGGAGAGCCCCAGCCAAGCTGGCTGAGCCTGTAGCCCTTTTCCTTCAGGGGCTCAGATGAGAGCAGAGCTGATGACTGTGGTACCGGTTAGTGAGAAGATGTAGACTCTTGGGGACTTGCTCCTACAGCTCAGATGTGTGAGATTACACTGGTAGGTGATGTCTCATTTAACAGAGGAGTGAACTCTCCCCGTGCCCTTTCCTAAGACTCCACCTCACCAACTTGTGTTGGTGTTGTCCTCATAGCAGTCTTACTCACAGCTGCTTTACTGAGGAGACTATGGCACTGAGAAGCTTAGTCGCTGGCGTAGGCTCACACAGCCGGAAAGCTGCGGGGCTGGGAATTCTAGTTCCCTCTCTCATAGGGTTATCCCAAAATGCTCATGTCTCTGGAAGAGCCTGACTCACAAATCCCAAGGCGCCCTCAGTCCTAAAACAAAGTGTTCATCCATTGAAGTCCTTTAGAACAATGCATCATCCCTGCGAGCTTGACCTGCAGAGTCTAGCAGGACCATCTGTAGATAAGCAGTAACCACCCTGGCCATTAGACAGTGCTGTAAGGACTCTAAATGTCCTATGCCTCATATCTTGAACATTTGGTCCTCAGGTGGTGGGGCTGTTCTGGAAACTTGTGGAACATAAGGGAGGGGTTCCTCCCTTAGAAGAGGGAGGAACTCGAGGTTTTTTGGATTTTTGCTTTTTGTTTTTTTGCTCCTGCCCCATTTGTTCTTTCCCTGTGAACCATGTGACCAGCTGCCTCTCAAGTCCTGGCTGCCATGACAGCTGTATCCCTTGAGCCAAAATAAACCCTCCCCAGCTTAGACTGTTTCTCAGCAGGTATTTTGCCTCCAGCAGTAAGACAAGTTACACAAGTCTAGCCTATCCCTCCCTGATAGCCACATGAAAGCCTTGTCCCCCAGCAGGTGGTGCTGTTTCTGGAAGTTGTGTTAGCGGTTGTGTTTCCTGCCTGGCCTGAGGAAGTCAGCCAAAGGGCAGGTCTTAGTTTGAAGAGCTACTGTCTCTGGCTGCTCTCTGCTTCCAGTCTGCCACGGATCTTTCCTGCCCTCTGGGGCCTCCAGCCATGATGGAAACCCTCTGAAACAATGAGTCAAATGTTGGCTCCCATATGTTCTTTTTGTCAGATTGCTCACTTGATCACAGCCCTACAAAAGCCGAGAGTAAATCACTGAAGGGGGTAATCCAATCGTCCCACTAAGTGTCACTCAGCAGTTACAGAGACTAGTGAGGCCTGTGGGAATGAGAAGTCTCCCGTGGGAGAGGAGGGCAAATTCCACACAGAACAAGGGCTCATTTGCATGAAGCTCTTTAATGACTCAGTCTCTGTCACATCAGCACTGGAAAGGGAGTTGATCAGTTGATCGCTGGGAAGACTGAGGAGAGGTATGGGGACCTGTCTGTGGAATCACTAGTCAACAGGATTGATTGTTTACACCAGTAGTAAGCATCTACTGAATGCTAATTCTTACCTACCCTGTCAGGAAAAGATTGCTTTTATAGCCTAACATTGATAGTCATGAAAACCTTTCAGTCTGAGCCTGTCTCCACTGGGCATAGACATCCTTGGAGGTTCAGGGGGATTGCTAAATGGGCTTACCCTTTTATCAGGCAGAGGTAAGACAGCAACAGCAAGGATGGTCACCAGGGCAGCAGACCGGAGCTGGCAAGGCAGAGAAAGCGGAAGCCACTCAGCCCCTCCCCCACCAGCCTGGCTTGCTTTAATCAGAACAGTGTGGACAAAATCATGTGTGGCATTTGAAGGGACAGATTTGATGCTGCCGGGTCTCCACGCCTCAAGTATCTGCTTTGTCCTTCTGTTCCTAATGCTTTTATCTCGTGAGTGCAGCAGTGCTCAGCAAAGCTGAGGGCTCTGAGAGGTGTGTTAGCGATGAGAGGTGCAGCATGCCCAGAAACCCAGGAGTCTAAGCGGTGACCCTATAGCACTGTCATCTCCCAAGAGGGGCAAGGATTCCTCCAGTCCCTCAGGCTCCTAAGCCAAGTCCCAGGAAAATTTCTCTGAAGTGCCAGTCAGACAATGGCACCCCAGTACCTTCAAACTGGAGCCCATACTAACCTGAGCAGAAACTCAGCTCAGTCTCTACTGGCCCCAGGACAATCTGGCTTCTGACATCAAGGGACACCACTAGAGAGACTAGAATCCATATCCATGTTGCTAGCAGCAGTGCCCCGCCTGTGGAGCCCCCTAGCGCGGCCAGCAGCATGCTGACTCCCCTTGCTCTTATAGGTCCTGCCCCCTCTTCCAGGAAGCCTTCCCAGACAACCTGTGTGTGCTCTCAGTGACAACTGGACTCTTCCTCAGCTAAGAAGCAATCTAGCTGAGCCTGGGTAATGTGTGTGTGGCTTTTTGGTTTTTTGTTGCTGTTGTTGTTGGTCTTTTGGTTTGTTTGTTTTTTGTTTTTTGCTTTTTTTACATTCACCACAGTTCTCTGAGAAAGGGCTTGGGTCTTACACATCTGAACGTCTAAGTAATAATGATAGAGTTTGCAGGGGAAAAGAAGACAGAGGTAAGAAGAGGAAGGAAAAGGCAGAGGGAGAGAAGATAGGACAAGGCCTCTATGCCTGGGATAGTACAGCCCCAGGATCAAGCAGTTGCCTTGGACACATCTTTTCTCTTTTGACAGGTTTGAAGTTCCAACAGTCATAGCTAACGAGTGAGTTCATATTGATAGGTAACCTAAGTATGGTGTGCAGTCAGGGGGATGCCGTGTGGAGCCTGGATAACCAGGACGGACAAGGAGACGAGCTTGCAGGGCCACAGGGTGGGACCCAGTCTGGAACATAGAAGAGCTTGCATGCATCAGTCCCCTTGTCCCATCAGGAAGGGCTGCTAGAGTCTACTCTTATGGAGAGGCTCTGCCTAACAAGTGAGGCTGGCCTGCTAGGCAGGGCTCAGCTGGGGGTTAAGGGAAGAGGAGCTGAGCTTTGCTGTCTTCAGATTAGAAGAAAGCAGGGAGCCAAGGATGCTAGGATGGGAAGGGTAGCAATGTGTAGGAGCAGCCAGGAAGAACATCAATGAGGGAAAAGCTGTGTGGCACCTTGTGCTGACAGCTTGGTTTCCTTGAGACATTGGAAAAGAGGACTCTCATGCCTTTCTCCCTTCCTGAACCCAAGACAGACATCACTAATCAACCACGCTTGTTCCTCCTGCTGAGTACAGATAGGTCCTCAGTATGCCTTGCCTAGGACTGGGTTCAACTGCCATTTGAATGATGTCTATAAACAAAAGTCTACCAGTTTCTGCACCTAGGTACAGGTGGTGTAACAGAGATCTGAGAGTCAGTTCAGAGGCAGGCTGAAGCCTTGGGCAACTCACTGGCAAAAGCTGAAATACCATGGGAGCCAGGACATCATTTTTTCCCCCGTGCTGTTTTGTCTCTTGGTGTATGGACTGCGGCACAAGCCTGACTCTCAGCATTTGTGACGTTTACAAGCAAGAAGGGAAAAGCCAGGCACACCTGCCTCCTGAGAGAACCTGGCTCTTCCCCCAGCCTCAGAGAATCTAGCATCCAGCCTTAGTCACTTCCCTGAAGAAACAGGCTGGATGCGTGGGCACAGGCACACCCACCGGAAGGAGAGCTTCTCCTGCATCCCTCTGAATGACAGAGATCATTTTTGCTAAATTCCAAAAGGTGGCAGCATTCCATTAAATATTCATTTGCCGCTGAGGCTGCAGCAGGGGGCCTCCCGACCAAAGAAACCAGGCTGGAAATGAAGGCTTCCAGAAGAAAAGAGGAGTGGGCCACAGTATCAGGAAGAATGGGGGTCTGGCTGCATGCATCTCTGGGGCGGGTGGGGTCTCTGTTGCATGGATGCCAGGGTGGCTCCAAGTTCATGCTGGGTATGGTCCTTTTCACTGGTATAGGGGTTGGGTCCAGGATTAACCTCTAATCCGTGGAAATAACAGAGGCAAATGTTTGACTGTTGAGCTTGCATGTACACAAGTCTGCCCTATCAGCAAGCGCTAGGGACTGGTTCTGAGAAGAAGGAACCTCAGTGACCTCCTCGGGATCTCACAGCCTGTAGTCATGGCAATGAAATAAACAGAGCAATAGCTTTATCTAGGTCTAAGGTAACTGTGATGGGGCTGTTAACGTTCACTCACACAAAAAGGCGGAGCGGCGCCTGACTCTCACATCCCAGCTATCACCCTTGCATCGGTACCACATACAGTACGCAGGAGGCAGAAGATTGGCTCCTCCAGATTAGAACTCTTCAGTTCAGAAAGCTTCTCCCCAAACTCCAGAGCCATCCGCCCACGCCTGGGTGGGGACTCTCAGTGACCCAGCAGCTTCTGAGTCACCCATGCTCCTGCTCCTGGTTTGAACTGAAATGTTCCCACAGACTCCAGTGTTTGAGCACTTGGGCGCCAGCTGGTGGCGCTACTGTTCTGGAAGCCTGTGGAACCTTTGGGAGGTGGAGCTTCCCTGGAGGAAGTGGGTCACCGTCTCAAAAGGAAGCCCCACTTCCTGTCTGCTCTCTGCTTCCTAACTTCAGCCATGGCATGGTCAGCAGCCTCTAACTCTTGCCACCATGTCCTCCTCAGCATGGACTGTGATGCCTCCAACTGTGAGCCAAAAGAAACCTTTCTTACCTTAAATTGCTTCTGGTCAAGCATTTTGCCCCCAATGGTGGGTAATTAATACACACAAAATCCTTCTTTGGGCTATGAGTGATCCATCTGGAGTGAATGTGTGTGTGTGTGTGTCTGTCTGTCTGTCTGTCTGCCTGTCTGCCACCATTACCATCCCCTTATTCCCAGAACAGGAGAGACACCTCTCCTGGAGGCAGTGACAACAACAAAAGCTGAAGTCAGAGTGGAGAGCTGGCTGCTCCCACACAATAGTGTGTAGGACTGGTAGAGAAATTGCCAAGGCTTTAGGCAACCTGCCTTTGGGGGTAGACAAGGACCAACTGCCCATGGAAAGACCACAGCAGGACCTCATAATCCTCAATTTCATTCCTTCAAAGGATGTCAGTATTAACAGGACAACCAAGAGCCATACTTCCACGCCATCAGCTGTTCTAGAGGGCCTCCTTCCCAACCCAGTGCAACTGGTTTGTTTAATAAAAGACACAGTCAATATTATTACTACTGCTATGACTAAGGAAAATAACTTCGCATTATAAAAAATTTTTAAAAAGAAAAGTAAACAGTAATAAGAGTCCAAAGAAAAATGCACAAAGCTTCTATTGAGCAGAGCTTCCCATCTGCCTTGCTGACGTCTCTCTCGGCATTCAGAGCAAATGGAAATCTATGAATATAATTGTGTGCAAATGGAACCGTGTGATAGATTCTGTATTTCTCCCTCAGCAATATGTCATGAGCATCTTTCCAAGCCAATAAACATAAATTCTTACCAGAGAATCCTAGCGGCAGCTTAGAATGAGTTTTTATGAATGCGCACAATTTGCTTAAACTATGCCTTATTGATGGGTATGGAAGATTGGTGTCTTTATTCAAAACATTTTTGCTGCACCAACCATCCATCCAGTAACTATGCAGATGCTTCTCCTCATACATGTACTGTCCCTCCCAAGGTACAAATACCTGAGATTCCTTAGATTCACATCATCATCGGGCTATGGGATTTTGGAGTCTGTGGGAAGAGTGAGCATGCTTTGCATTTGGAAATCCATGAGGCAAATGGTCTGCTACCAGTGGCTGGCCCAACGCACGCTGCCAACAACCAAGGTTGCAAAGATTATGCCCTTTCGTCCATTCGATGGTATGACCAGAAGCTCTATAGAGACCAGAGCCGGGGAAAAAGAAATAGGTAAGGAACCCAAGCCTTCACAGTGGAAATCTCAGCAAGGCCCACACCCCAAAGTCCAGTGGAGGAACCAGGGGTCCATGACATTCTCCCTTCCCACAGAGAAAGCACATCAGCCTTGCTGGGTGGCACCTCAGGGTACACCACCTGCCACACACATGGCCGCAATGCCAGCACTCTTCTAAGCACTGGGAAAATGAAGACTCTTCAACCTCAGATACCAACTCAGATGTCAACAGCTCATCATGATTTGACTGAAGACTTTCTCAAATGCCCAGTGATGCAGAAATGCCCAGAGGCATCAGTCCGGTTTCCCCTTTCAGTACAGTTCATTGATTACCAGGATTAGTCAACAGCTGGTTGCCAAGTAGACCTGGTGGTGGCTGACCTTCCCCGGCTGTGGGGGCATGACCGTGTTCCCTGTGAAACTGGGGTAGGCTAGGCTAGGCTACGATCTTTGGTGGTCATGTGTGCAAACTGTATCTTCTACTGAAGATATCTGCAACTTGAGCTGGTCTCATCAGAGCCTAACCCCATCACAGCTCAGAGCTCCCCTTCACAAGCATCTATCCTGCTGAGGTGATTCACAGCGATCATGAATTTTACAGGATCTAGAATCAGCCAGGTGACAAGCCGCTGCGCATCTCTTCGAGTTTCTAGATTGGGTAAACTGAAGAGAGAAGACACACCACCTCAGATATGAGTGGCATCACCCCTGGGGTCCTGGAATGAACAAAAGAGAGAGAGTGAACTAAGCACAGGCGCTCATCTCTCTCTGATCCCTGACTACAGATTCAGGGAGACCACCTGCCTCTACGACCCTGTCGCCATGTCTTCCTGCCATGATGCACTGTCTCCTCTCAGAGTATGAGCCAAAGCAAAGCTTTCTCCGTGTCAGTTGCTTCTTGTCAGGTTGCAGCAGTAAGAAAAGTAACCAGGGGCCGGTTTCCTCTTTCACACAGCAGGCACAGAAGCAGCGCCTACCATGTAGGGTCCCTGAGGGGACATCGCATGCACCAACAAGACACACTCATGTAGCCACAGCGTGGGACGGGAAAGTGGGTACAAGCCTGTCACTTCTCAGTGTCCTTTTCTGCTTCTTATCCATCATAAGCGCATGAGATTCACTGTAAACGTGTAACTAAAGGGGGACAGGCCAAGGCTAAGTAGCAGTCCCTACAGATTGAAGTTGTCACCAATTGGGACATTTAGAGTAAGAGAGAGAAGTATGTGAAATATGAGGTCCCAAATGCACAGCCGACTTCAGCCAGGGACTCCCCAGCACCAGCCTGGACAATCATTTCACCCATTGTCCACCACCACCACTGACTATCTTATCAAATCCAGTTTGCTGTTGTCCTTACGGCATGTTTAACTCAACTTCCTGAATTTACTAAGTCCTTGCAAAGGAAATCACATACTGCCGTCCCAAGTGAAGAATCAGTGTAGAGAACATAGTCACACGCTAAATAGATAATGGTGAGAGAAAGCTGGTGTGCCAATGGAATGAAGCCCACCATCTCCACCAGTCTCCAGCCGTCTCCAGACACACCCACAGAGGAAAAGCACCATGCTTCAATGGACAGCACCCGGGTGCTTCTGCACAGGAGACCTCAGAAACACCAGGCCAGGAAGCTCACGACCACTGTCCCCCTGGACAATCCTCAGAAGTTGCCTGGGAATTTACCTCCAGCTTTGTTCACAGACACATGACCCAGAGATTCCCAAGTCCAGAACATAATGGACTGACTCAGCCTTCAGAGAACACCCCACCTTCTCGTGACAACCAATGCCAGGAATGGCTGTCACGTTTCTGCCTGCTAACCAGGGCTTCCTCATATCAGCAAGGAAAAGGCCTTACCACGGCCACTTTACCAATCAATGCTTCCCAGTTGCTCCAGTTGGCCCCATTCCTCCTTGGCCAGCAGTGCTGGGTTTTCCACTCCCAGAGACAAAGGCGTGACCTGGAGGGTTCCTGACAGCAGCTGCAAGAGGGCTTGGAAACCTCACACCCCTCGAACCTTCTTTTATCTCCAGCAAAATCTATTTCCCATTTTAAAAAGAACCCTGCAGATTGATGAGTGGGAACAGAGGGGCTGAGAAGGGTGCAAGGCAGGCTTTACGATCTGATCCATTCTGCAAGAGCTGCTACTTACAGCATCTTATGAGCTACTCTTGGCATGGGGGAGGGGCCTGGGCTGCTGTGCTCCAAGTGCTGGTAGAACAAAACCACAGAAAGGATGGGGAACCAGAAGCAGGAAAATTCTAATTTGGAGTAACATGACTTAGTAGAATGCCTGACTATCCCCACAGTTACCCTCTGTGTCCCTACTAGTCCACTCTGGGGTGGGACTGAATGACCCAGTATAATGGCCACTAGCAATGTGGCTGGTCTGCACCAAAATGCACTTTCTTTAGATCACTCCAGGTTTTGAAGACAACACAAAGGGAAACAGAATAAAACATCTCATTAATATCTCATTAATATTTCTCTACCAATTACATGTTAGAATAACTTTTAATAATATATAAAATATATCATTGATTAAAAACATAAATTTATGATGAGTATAAAAATTTAAATTTATGATTACAATTAATTTCATGTGCTTCTTTTTACTTTTTTTTATGTGCCTACCAGAAAAATTTAAATTGTATCTATGAGTTTCCTAACTTCTCTATCGCGCAGTGGATCTAGATTCTTCTTGCAGTGTAGACACTCCATCTTAGCCTAGACTAAGGGTCATTAGAGCCATGCCCAACTGTTTGTTACTGGGGTGGAGTCAACACACCATCGCTTTGCCCAGCACCAGCCCATGTGTACAGAGCACCCATACTGCTGTGTGCTAAGTACTCCCTGTGTGAATCACCTGCAATATTGTGTGCTAAGAGCTCTTACTATGTATCACCTGTCTGTGCCAAGTGCTTCCCTCATGGAATACCAGAAGTGCTGTATACCTGGTGCTCTCTACACAGAGCAAAGTACCTGAAGTGCTGCGTTAAGTGCATTCTGAACAGAATATCTACAATGCTGTGTGCAAAGTGCTTTCTCAGGGAGCAACTCTATGTGTATGTTCATGTGAGAGACAAACAATCCTGGAGACCAAAATTCAGATAGAAGCACACAAGGAGAGAAACAACAGACTTCCCTCCTACCTAGCACCCTGCCTCTGAGCTCCAAGATGGCTGTCTCTGTGGGCAGTTTTGCATACATCTTGGGTTTATATACTGCTGGTCACTTCCCATTTCCATTTTTTTTTCAGTGAATGTTAGTCATAGAAAATCTGGTGATAGAATCAAAGTTTTGTGTTCCCTTCTGTCCCTCTCTGTTCCCAAAATCCCTGGCAGAGAAACCACTGTACCCCAATCATCTGGTACTCCTGGCACTACGCAGTGAACACGTGTGCTCAGCTCTTTGTATGTTCACCTGTGTGTGTGTTCACCTTTGTGTGTTCACCTGTGTATGTGTTCACCTATGTGTGTTCACCTGTGTGCATGCTCAACTGTGTGTTCACCTGTGTATGTGTTCACCTGTGTGTATTCACCTGTGTGTGTGCTCAGCTGTGTGTTCACATGTGTGTGTTCACCTGTGTGTGTGCTCAGCTGTGTGTTCACATGTGTGTGTTCACATGTGTGTGTGCTCAGCTGTGTGTGTTCACCTGTGTGTGTTCATCTGTATGTGTGCTCAGCTGTGTGTTCACCTGTGTGCATGCTCAGCTGTGTGTGCTCAGCTATGTGTTAAGCTGTGTGTGTGCTCAGCTGTGTGTGTTCAGCTGTGTGTTCACCTGTGTGCATGCTCAGCTGTGTGTTCACTTGTGTGTGTACATGTTCTCCCTAGAACTTCCCAACAAGTCTTACTGAGACCCTAGGTCTTTTGACCCCACCCAGCACCAGTCTTAGCTCTGAATTCGAAGCCAGACATTGTTCTGAGTTACCACCCATCCCTGAGCCCTATGTTATTTCTCTGTCACCCAGTCCCATCTTGGGAACCCAGCAGGCCTGGATCTCGCAATCACTGCTCTCTTCTGCCTTTGTGTACAGTCTGTAGATGCTAGGCTGTAAGTCACAGACAGAGGACCAGGCCGGTGTAATCACTGACCACATGGAGAGCTCAGAAGGCTGTTGAAGTTGCTGTCTCCAGGACAAGGCATGAACCAGAATCAGCTCCACAGGACAGAGATGTTCCACATTGAGACAATGTCCTCTGCATAATGTGACCTGAGAAGGCTGGTCCACAGCCAAGGACAGCTTCCTGACTGATAGGCATGGGTCACAGGGGTGTGCCGGGGGATGGCGAGTCCTGATGGGGGCTCAAGGCCAAGAACTCCTGACCAAGGGAAGAAGTGTGGGGAGCAGGTCCTGGGGGCCTCAGGGATGGAGCCAGTAATGTCTACAGGGACAAATAAGATCAACATATGAATGTCCAGAATCTCTGGGCCCACTGCACCCTAAAATGTACTGGCCACACGGGAGTGCTGATCCTGGGAGGTCTGGATGAAGGAAACAGAGAGGGAGAAGGGGGAGGTAGAGACACTAAAATCACCACAAGTGACACAGGTTTGTAGGATGGAGAATGCGTGTGTGTGTGTGTGTGTGTGTGTGTGTGTGTGTGTGTGTGTGTGTGTGTGTGTGTGTGTGTGTGAACATACAAGGGGAATACACATACAGGTGAACACGTGCCCAGTTAACATGCACACAGGTGAACACACAGCCAGGCAAGCATGCATCCACCTCCAAAAAAGAATATTATAGATGAAAAAGAACGCCATACAAAGTGAAAGACCAGGGATAAAATAAAAAGACTGCCTCACTCATGGAAGGCAAAGACAGAGTCCTTGGAAGCCGGGCTGGGTTTGCTCATGCTCACTGCACACTGAAGTCCTCAGCTTTGCTTAGAGCAGAAGAAAAGGCAGTGTGCTGGTTTGAATAGGAGTGGCCCCATAGATTCATGGATTTGAATGCTTGGCCATAGGGAGTGGCACTGTTAGCAGAGGTGGCCTTGTTGGAGGAAGTATGTCCTGTGGGGGCAGGTCTGAGGTCTTATATGCTCAAGATGCACCCAGTGTGGCTTTCAGTCTCCTTCTGCTGCCTAGAGATCAAGACATAGAACTCTCAGCTCCTTCTCCAGCACCATGTCTGCCTGGATGCTGCCAGGCTCCCTGCCATGGCGATCACGGACTGAACCTCTGAAACTGCAAGCCAGCCCCAGTTCAGGGAGGGGATCTACAGGGGACAACAGAGGACAGCAATCAAAACCACTGCGCACAGCATCCCCAGCTGCTCACTGTCTGAAGAGTGAAAACACGGACATTATAAAAATGGCTGACTGTGGAGAGAGCTGAGGGTGAGCATGCACGAGAGGGAGAAACTCATTCTGCTTTTCCAGCTCTTGAGTTTTGCTGTCTGGACATATTTTAGTGACAACTTGTTTGTTCTTAAACTTTTTACAGGTAGAAGACTAGCCAAATCAGTGTGGATACAGGTACCAAGTCAACTTCTTATCTGATAATGCAGTTTCTTAATGAAAATGTTAAGCATAAAAGTAAAAGGCCTATGATTCTTATCCATCTAATTTTTTTAAAACATTGCCTCTCACTAGAACTGGCACTCACAGATTCATCTAGACTGGCTGGTCAGTGAAACCCAGGGATCTACCTGTCAACACTGCCCAGAGCCCTCTGGATAGGAATTCATTTGTTGACATTTTGAAATAAAAATTAAAATGAGCTCTTGCAATGTGAGAAACTTTAGAATCTCCTTAGAATTTGTTCATGTGGTCTAGATAAGAAACATCTTGTTGATTTTTATGAGGAAATACAAAGAAACCACATACGCGCTACTCCTCCCCACCATTCCCAGAGCAGGGAGCACTAATAGATTGCTGCATTTTACTCAACCTCAGAATCCGTCTCACTCTGTGAAGCATGTGCTACAGATCCAACCCAGTGAGCACGCCAGCTAACAGAAAGTCACATGAGGTAGGGGGAGGATCCCAGAGTTAAGCCAAGACAAGCAGAGTCTTCCACCACACACTTCCTCAGTATCCCACCCAGGCCCAGCCTTTCAGTTACTTTCCTACTGTTAGATTAAAAAAAAAAAAAATACCCTAACAAAAACTACTTAAGGGAGATAGGACCATGGCCAACATTTTAAGATACCAAGCACCAGGGCAGGGAAAGTTAAGGGAGAAAGAGCTTGAAGCAACTGTTCACAGTGCATCCATGACCAGGAAGCACCAAACAAAGAATGCACACTGCTCTCAGCTCCCTCTCTCCTCTTTGTAAGGGCCCAACTAGGAAATGGTGCTACCCACAGAGGACAGGTCTTCCCATTGGATCCCATTATTTGATAATAAAGAAAAATCCCCCACAAGCATCCCTGAAGGTCCATCTCCTGGGTGATTCCAGATAGATTTTGTCCTGTTGGCAATTTGCAGTAAGCACCACACCCAGGATATCATTACATATCCCATGCCATACATATCCATGTCTAGCACAAAGACAGCCAATGCTCCAAGCCCATCTTCATGTGATCCACATGTTTCTCCAAATCAACCTGTAGTGTGGAACCCAGGCTGCCCTCATCCCGCTCTAACTCTGAAAATGCCCAGCAGGCAACCAGGGAACGATCCTCACCACTCTGCTTTGAAGATGGGCGATTAAATTTAGCTCCTATTCACAGATGTTAGAATCTTGGCCTTTCTCCGGGCAAAGAAATCAACATTCCTAAGCACTGCATCCCCCCAGACAGGACTACTTCCAGCAATTCATTTGACTGACTGTGTCTTCTATTACCATGTAAATTGTTTCAGACTGCAGGAAGAAAAAAAAAGTGTTAATCTCCTCTCAGTAAGTCATAAAATAAAGAAATCAATTTCAAGGTCAATTTAGCCTGAATAACACCTGCTGCCCTTCCCCGTCACACACGGGCTCCTCAGGAACGCTACACCACTGTCGTCTGAGGCGTTGAGAAGCAGATGAGAACATGGATCTCATGTCAGGTGGGGTCATGCCAGGGGAGACCCTGACCTTAATGCCCATTCATCCTGAGTTTGAGCTTGGGGTGGGCAGGGTTAATGAGATCCAGTAAAGTGACCCTCTGCAGGCCCAGGCAGGGCAAGAGAAGGAGAGCCACATGACCACCAGATGGAAGACTCTAGCTATGAGTCAAGCTAGGTGGCAGATGACTTCCTGGGAAGTTAATCAACCTCTCTGAGCCTTCAAGTCTACATATGTAATTACTGAAGATAGAATGAAGACTAAGTCATTTTGCAGTACTATCCAAGCCAACCCATGGTGGAATTTGTCATATGTTAGACAGCCCAGGAACTATCCCAGACAGCCATGTTTATGTAGCTCTCCATGGTACTGATATATAGTGTTGATGTGCTTTGGGTCTCCCTCCCTGAATTGTTACAGGCTTGGTTCTCAAAGTGGTGCTGTTAGGAAGTGGTGGGGCCTCTGTGGAGAGGCCCCATCTTAGAAGCTGGTTCTCTAGAGACCAACTGGTAGTTGGTGGGTCTCACCTCCCCCCCGCCCCCCTCTCTTGAGTCAACTGGCTCCTAAGGTGGTTGGTCACCTGCTCACACATACATTATCACCACTCTCACCTATGGAATGCCCACGCCATGGCTGTGACCTTCCAAACTGTGAGCTAGCTCAGCAAGGTATCTCTGTCTGAAAAGTAGCTGCCTCCACAGCTAAGGCTGCCAATGTTTCTCACTAACAGGAAGCCAAAAGGCAGCCATTAAGAAAAAATGCCTAAGAATCCCAGCTGGTTTGAGCTGTCTGTAAACTGTAACACATCAAATGAATAGTTTGCCCTCCATGTCTAGAAGACAGAAGTCATGATGTAACTAGTGTCTAGAAAAAGAACCTCTTCCTCCTCCTCTTCCTCCTCTTCCTCCTCTTCCTCCTCTTCCTCCTCTTCCTCCTCTTCCTCCTCTTCCTCCTCCTTCCCCTCCCTCTCCTCCTCCTCCCCCTCCTCCTCCTCTTCCCCCTCCTCCTCTTCCTCCTGCTCCTCTTTTGGTTTTTGGTTGGTTTGTTGGTTCTCTTTTGCTTTGCTTTGCTTTGCTTTGCTTTGCTTTGCTTTGCTTTGCTTTGCTTTGCTTTGTTTTAAAACAGGGCTTGCTTTGTAGCCCAGGTTGGCCTTAAACTACTGATCCTTCTGTCCCAGTCCCATGCTGCCTCACCCAGCCTTATCTTCCTTTAGTGAGTAGACTAGACTCAGAGAACTGGAGTGAGTTCCTCAGGGCTGTCCAATGTAGACATGGATAAACCTAGAACTGTGTGTTGACAGCTGCTTACAGCCATAAGACCCTTGCTCTTGCCCACTGTTAGGGAGAAGGGCGTCTAGGACACCCTTGGGTTTCTCCATTGACCCTTCATGCCAGTGATGAATCTCCCATAATGGGACAGCAGCTACTCAGGGTGGGCCCACCCAGAAGGCTTCTCAAAGCATTCCTACAATCAGGTGGCTCTCTCCCATCCTCTGCACACCGATGTCCCACTCAGTCCTAGCTCTGCCTGATGCCATTGCTGGATATGCAGTTGGTCAACCATACCCAAGGGACTCAGCTGTCCCCAGGGGACTTCAACAGCCCAAATCACCCTTGAGATTCCCGTTCTCCAAGAGCCTACTCTGCATCCCCATGCACCCACCCAATCATCAGCCTAGCTACCCCACCCTACCTGTGACATCTCCATGTGCCTACCCCACCCACCTGCAACACATCTGTCCCACTTTGACATCCCAGGACAAACCCCTAAACTCAGTTCAGTGTCACCACAATGACTTCTGTAAGGTCTCTCAACTCTACCTTGTCTGCCTCACAGCCAGAGGAGTCACTTCCCAGATCACACTGGTTCCTCCTGTCTCTCCCACCAACACACACCACCAGCCCCCTTGCTCTACAGAGTGTCACTCATGGTTTCCATGGAGATGTGCTGGAGCCTGGGGTCCCTCAACCATGAATACATGGAACACACATCCAACAGGACTGACACTGGCTCTAACCCAGTACAGGTGCCCAGAGCTCTGATGGGAAACTGGAATGGCAACTTGTAGGACACTGACTATGTCCCTCAATTCGAACAAAAGGCAAATGTCAGAGGGAGGTGCTCAGCTCTGAGCCACAGTTCCCAGTCAATTTCTTCAGAGACACTTGGATTAAAATTTTAACTCATGACGCAAGTTACCCACTCAGGTACGAAGTTCTTTGTTATGTTCCCAGACAGAGGTGAATATGGCTATCGTTTCCCCCTAAAAGGTTTCCATCCCACTGCTTTCACTCAGCCTGGATGTCCATCCAGCTTCTGTTACCATGGATATGCGTGATCTGGATCCTCTGTAAGAGATGAGAATCTCCATTTCTGGATACTTAGGCTCAGGACATTTTCCAAGTTCATTAGATTACATCATGAGCCAGCTTCAGCTGTTGTTTGTTCTGTGGATGTGTGTGTGAGTGTGTGTGTGTGTGTGTGTGTGTGTGTGTGTGTGTGTGTGTGTGTGTGTGTGTGTGTGTGTGTTTCTGGGCATGTAGGGGTGGACAAGGGTAAAGGTCATCCTGAGATGTCATTCCTCGGGAGCCCACCATCTTGCTTTTTTGAGACAGTCTTCCACTGGGACCCAGGGCTCCTTAACTAGGTTAGGTTGGTTGAACAGTGAGCCCCAGGGATCCTTCTGTCTCTGTCTTCCCAGAAAAGGTTTGAGAAGTCCTTGCCTCCGTGCCTGGCCTTTGGTTAACATGGATGCTAGAGACTGGACTTTGGTCCCCAGCTTGCAAAGCAGATACTTAGGTAACTGAGCCTCATTTGTTCTGCCCCACCATTTTATTCGTGAGTAGGGAGAACATGTGTCAAGATGTATTGTGGAAATCAAAGGACAACATCTACCATGCTTGTCCTGGAGATCAAACCCAGGTCCTTGGACTTGGTGGCAAGCACCTTCACCTACAGCCACCTCACAACCTTCCAGTTATGCTTTGTAGCTGAAAACTTCCCTGAATGCAAGCCCCAACCTGTTGCTTATTCCTTGACCTGTGGAAAGACTCCTGGGGTGTTTTTGGCCTCTGGGACTTGTGAATAACATTCATGTCCCAGGTGTCATAGAGACTCCCCATCATCTCCCCCTGCTGTACACAGTAGAGACACTCCATGTCACTATTACCTAGTGATTCATTGTTAGAGAAGTTGCTAGACTTGAGTCACAACTTGACACCATGCCTAAAGACAAGTCATGAGGATTCTAGTTTCCCCAGCTTCTCACCCACACTTGATGTGATTTGACTTTTCAGTTCTGGTAGTGCTCATCTATGACTTCATTTGCCATTCCTTGGTATCTAAGAAATGATCCTCTTCCCCTTGCTATGCTGTCTCTAGGTACCTCATGTTCACCTTCTTAGGAGAGATGTCAGTTTGGACCATTTGCTGGCGTCTTTGTTGGGTATCTCTGTATTCCTGGATGGTGAGATGGTTTGAATATGCTTGGTCCAGGGAGTGGCACTATTAGGAGACATGGCCTTGTTGGAGTAGATGTGGCCTTGTTGGAGGAAGTGTGTCACTGTGGGGGTGGGCAATGAGACCCTCCTTCTAACCACATGTGAGCCAGTCTTCTAGAGGCCTTCAGATGAAGATGTAGAACTCTCAGCTCTTCCTGTACCATGCCTGGCTGGATGCTGCCATGCTCCCACCTTGATGATAATGGACTGTTTCTGAACCTGTAAGCCAGCCCCAGTTAAATGTTCTTATAAGAGTTGCCTTGGTCATGGTGTCTCTTCACAGCAATGGAAACCCTAAGTAAGACACTGAGTAAAATCTAAGCACATGGTCAACATCTAAGCACAAATCCATCATCAGAAAGGTGGTTTGCAGACAGCATCTCTGTTGTAGAATATTGCCCTCCAATTATGGCAGCCGTTGGCATCTTAATCTTGGCAGTGGTAGGCGACTCAGCAAGAGCAAACCAGTACTCATCTATTAAAACAAGGACAAGAGCAGAAAACCATCCTAGGAGGCTACTGTGCAGCCGACATGTAAACGTGCAGGAGAGCGCCTCACACCCAGGAGGTCAGTGATTCCATCAACTTCATCATTCCTGTTCACTCACAACTGAGGCCCAGAGAAGCTTGAGAGAATGCTCAGAGGCACAGCTTTTTATGGAGAGTCTCACTGACTGGTGTACGTTTTCTTTCTTTGCACTTGGGGCTGAACAGGAAACTGCCACTTCTATCCAATTAGACCCAGACAAGCCTGGGTTGTAATCCCAGCCCACCTCTTCTTTCCCGTGTGATCTTGGGGGGTTGTTTAACCTCTCTGACTTAGTCTCCTCACCTTTAACAGGTAATCAGGAATCAGCAAGCTCTTCAGTGCACAGGCTGATGATGATGCCTGCTGCCATCCAGTGCCATCTGGGTGAGGTGACATTCTCAGTTTGTGAAGCTGCACGATGCTCCTCTTTGACTGGATTTGGTCAAGAAGTCTGTGCACATAGAGCTCTGGCTCCTAGGCCAGTCGGAGCCCCACCTACCTGACACATAAGGAGGAAGGGACATCTGATACTCAGGTCCTCCTAGGACTGATGTCCCCCAGGGCCAAGCTGCTGTAAAACGTTACAGGTTTGGATGTAGGATTGGTGTTTGACAACTGCAGTCAGAGGCCACCTTCTGTTTGAAACAGCTGCTGCTTCGACACAATCCCTGCCTCGGGCATCAGCCCCACACTCACGGACGTTCTCAAACCCTTCGCTGACACTAAGAACACCTCTTGATCCCACAGAGTCTCCACTTTGTTCCTAACATCCAAACTTTGGACTTGAGCCAGCAGGTCCTGCAGACGGGCAGCATCATGCTCTTCCCACCTTCACCATCCTCTCTTCTTTGCCCTGCCAGGCACCCCAGCCACATGGCCCCTCCTTTTGCTCCCTGGAACAGCTGTCACTCAAACTGGGAGGCTCTTCTGCAAGCTGAACTCCTCCATGTGCTTCAGGTCAGATTGTGACTACCACCACCTCCTGGAAGCCTTCCCTAGTGCACGATGTTTGTACAAGGAATAGCCTGGGACAGCTCTTGTGGCAGTCTGCCCACCAGCCCGAGACACCTCCTGAAGCAGCAATGAATGATCAGCACATGTTGTCTGCATGATTAATAACTGGGTAACCATCCCACAGTGGACCTGGGTGTCCTGTCCATGTCCCACCAATGCTACATAGCTTTAGTCCCCATAGCAAGCCGAGAGTACAACTAGACAAGTGGATTATTCATCATTATACATGTAGAGTCTGTGCGCCCATTTTCCTTGTTTGCATTTTTTAAGACAGACCCTCCTGTAGCCCAGATTGGCTTCAAACTTATTGTAAAACCAAGGTTGACTCTGAAGCCCCATTCCTTCCAAGTGCTGGGGTCACAGTTGTGCACTACCACACAGACCTGAGGATGGGACTCAGGGCTTGAGGCATGTCAACCATGTCCCCCAACTGAACCACATCCTCAGTCTGCCTTGGGCCTTGCCATGGAGAGCCCAGCACATTCATCTGAACCAGCATGGCTGTAAAGCAGGTGTGTGTGTCAGCAGGAAATGGGTGTGAGGTAAGCCTCCTTTGCAGTATCTTCCATCTTGCTGGGTACAATGCATTATGCCTGCTAACATGGGTGTTCCACGTATCCAGGAAGACAGATGAACTGCTCCAGCTCACTGAAGACCCTTCCTGTGCATGCTAATCCTTCAATCCAAATACTCAAGAGGCTGAGGCAGGAGAATCAAAAAAAAAAAAGAAAGAAAGAAAGAAAAAAAAAAAAAACCCTCCTTGCATGCTGACCTTCCCCTAAGGTGCTGAGGTAAAGAGAAATGCCCATCCTGTGGTAGCCTGTCCCAGGAAACCCTCTGGGCTGTCCTTATCCCTGTGGACATCACCAATCCAACCCCGCTGCTGGGGAAAGAGGATTAGCACATGGATTATGACAGACATGTACCACCATCTGCTCCACAGCTGCTCGAGGCTGGGCTAACCTCCACCCCAGTCCCATCAGTGCATCTTTAATTAAACTCGAGGATAGAAGCCCACCTCTCACCCCCACCTATGTGCAGAGCCAGGGTCTAGGCAAAGCTGAGGAAGGCAATGTCTCAGTCTTCTCCATAAAAAGGCACAGGCAGGGAGCCTAAAGTCACAGGAAGCAGATGGTGACCCCTCCCACCAGAAAAACAATGACGTTTTGAAGCAGCATGACCAGGCAGAGAAAGCTCCTTGTAGGAGCCACAGCTTCAGACTGACATGTGCTGAGCTGGTGGCCTGGCATCAGAAACATCCAAGACTCCCCAGGCGAAGCAGGAGAAGATTGGCAGGAAGAAAGACTGTTCTCAGTCCATGGACAGCTCCTCAGCCAGCCGGGGACTTGCCCACACCACACAGCACAAGCAGAGCCAAGGCCATGATTTCCCTACATCGCCAATCAGTCCTAAACCTCCTCTCGGAGCAGAGTGGAATCAGCTACTGGCCAGAGGAATCCAGAGACGGGAGACGTCGCCATGCTGTGCCTTATCAGTTCAAACTCTATACAGGGCTGGCATTCTCCCAGTGCTGTGAGCCATGGGAAAGCCAGGGGAAGCAGCTAGGAAGGAAGCAGGCAGAAGCCCTGCCCAACAGGGGCTCATGGGGACTGTAGAGACACTACACAGTAGGTACAGCACTGGTAGGTAATCATGATAGAATAAGAGTCCTAAGAAAGCCTTGCATGTAGCTCGGTTGGGAGGGCACTTACCTAGCATTCACAAGTCCCTCAGTTCTATCTCTGGCACCACATAAACTGGATGTGATGGTGCAGGTCAGTGCCCAGCGCTGGGAAGGTAGAGACAGAAGGACCTGCATCTTGTGGCCATCCTCTGCCATAGAGGGAGTTCAAGGCCAGCCTCAACATGAGCCTGTGACTAAAATTAGTATTTTTATTTTAAGCCATGAGAGATACTCTGAGGAAATCCTTTGAGTACAAGCTTGGGAAAGTTTCCCCCAAGACAAACCCAAGGGGCGGAAGGATGAATTGAGGTTCCCAGAGTTGGTACTTTAGAAAACAAAGTGGCTCTGTGAGAGTGACTCCCTAGCCACAGGAAAAGCTGGGAGACAGGGATGAAACAGGCACTCTGCATTTCAGGGGTGCAGTGGATGGGAGGCCATACGAGGAATCCAATAATCGGGGGTACTGTGGAGGTAGGGGGAGGGGTATAAGGAGGGAGGGTTGATAGCCCAACATGAGAGAAATAAGGTGTCTCCCCAGCAGCCAGGGGTTGTTCCTCCAGTCAGAAATTTCTGGAGAAAGTTTGTTGATTAAGATTGTAGGGCCAACTTTGATCCCACTGGAAAACCCAAGATGTGGCTATTTCATGCTCTTGGCCCACGGGCATTTCAGGAACCTGACCATGGAGCCCTGTGGAGATTTTGATCTCAATTTTTGTCTCCATTAAACCTGGATTGCCTACAAGACTTATTGCCACTGTGCCGCAGTTGGGTTCTCGGGATTCATTTGATTTCTACTCAAAACTTTGAAGGCCTCAGAACTAACAGCTGCCAGTGGGATATTAATAAAACAGTAAGGCGCTTGTGTGCCGGGAGCCCCAGCGAGGGCTGCTTGCAGGATGCACCTGGTCTCCTGGCCACGCTGCCTGGATTGGAATTAAAGATTCTTTCATGCCAGCCAATAAACTCAGAAATGTCAGACCGAAGGCTGGCTTTTCCTCATGGGGTTCAGGGTCCAAGGTCCTTGGATTTCAGGAAGGAGGCTGCAGGTGAGCTCAATCTTTTATTCTTCTCTCCTCCTCCTCCTCCTCTTCCTTCTCCTCTTCTTCCTCCTCCTCCTCTTCCTCCTCCTCCTCTTCCTCCTTCCTCTCTCTCTCTTTCTTTCTCTTTCTCTTCCTCTCCCTCTCTCTCTCCCCTTCTGTTTCTATCTCTGTCTCTCTGTTTCTTTCTGTCTCTGTCTCTCTCTTCCTCTCTCCTGTTTTTCTCTGTGTCTCTGTTTCTCTGTCTCTGTCTCTATATATATCTTTCTCTTCCCCCCCCCCCCACACCTGCCAAATAAGTAAAACTTGGTTATGAGGAGGGGAAAAAGACAGAAGCCAAAGTAGTTTTGCAAGTGAGGGCAAGTGAACACCTTCCTAGATCAAACATCAGAAATTACACATACATGTCCCACTCCAAACCTCTTTGCCAACCTAAATATTTAATTGTTTGGGGAAAACCAGGTATCATAGAAACCCCATTCCTGGGGCTCTGCATATGCCAGGAAGCACCCACTTCACTACTGAACCCCACCCCAAGCCCTGCTTCATCTTCTTTGTTTTCAAACAGAACTCTCACTATGTTGCCCAGGCTGGTCTTGAACTCCCAGGCTCGAGCAATCGTCCCACCTCAGCTGACTAAGTTCCAGAAACTGCCAAGCATGTGGCACCATCCCTGGCTTTGAAATTTTCTCTCAACCATGACATAACCTCCTCTCCCTGGCCCCACATGAGGCCTCTAAGTTAGGTGAAACTAGAAGAAATCTCTAATGTTCCGCTGAGCTGGTGTTTCTAAGAACAGCCATGTTACTTCGCCCTAATGATTATTGGCCCCAGTCTGTGAATAGTAGGCCTTTTGTAGGAACAGGCATGGTGTTTGATTATGGGATGCTGCTCCAGAATTCTGCATGGGGTGTGTGGAGACAGGGCTGTGACATGATATGTACTCTAGACCTGACACTGCCTTGCTAAAGTCTGAAAGGGTGAATTCTGCACCACACCTGGCCCTGGGAGATTGCAAAGTGGTGGGGTGGCAATCAACCACTATGACATGCTCCTGTTCTGCTCCATCAGGGACTGGGTGGGTGGCCAAGGGCAGGCTGCTCCAGCTGGGGTCAGGGATTACTGAAAGGCTCAGGTTGCTATGATTTGGGTAAAGGTTCGGTTCTGTTTCCCCCGTGAAATGCCAGTTGATGAAGCCACTTCATGATTTAATGTTAACCACGTTTGAGGGAGAAGTCAACCTCTGTCGAAGCAGATCTGTGCCCCCAAGCTCCTCCCCAGTCTGAAGAAACACCCAGTTCCTCTTCAAAGAGAGAGTACCATTAGTCATAAAGCCTGCACAAAACATGGGTTGGTTCTCAGTCTCACAACATAACAACCATAGCTTTTATCTGGGAAGAGACTTTTCTTTCACAGGTGAAATGTGTAGTTTGATACAGTCATCACTCACAAGGTTCTTAGGATTGTTTGATTAAGAAAAATGAGGAGATAGCCCAGCCCATAAAATCCTTATAAGCATGAGAACCTGAGTTTAACCCCAGCACCATAAAAAAAAATAAAAGCCAGACATGTCAGCATGTAACTGTCGTCCCAGAATTGGTGTGCTGGTAATTTTATGTCAACTTGACACAAGCTGGAGTTATTTTGGAAGAAGGAATCTCAATTGAGAAAATGCCCCCACCAGATTGGCCTGTGGGCAAGCCTGTGGTCCATTTTCTTGGTTGCCACTTGATGAATGATGGGGGAGGTCCGGCTCACTATAGCAGGCCGAGCAAGCCATGAGGAGCAAGCCACTCCATGGCCCCTGAATCAGCTCCCGCCTCCGGGTTCCAGCCCTGCCTGAATTCCTGCTCTCATTTTCCTCCGTGACAGTCCATGATGGAGAACAACATGTGGCGTGAGCCTTTCCTCCCACGTGGCATTTGGTTGTTGTGCTTTACAAAGCAAAAGAAACCTTAACTGAGACAACCAGGGAGGTGAAGACAGACAGACAGACCGATCGCTGGGGTTTGGTGGCCAGGAAGTCTAGCTGAATAAGTGAGCTCCTTCTCCCATGGAGCAACTCTGTCTCAAAACTCATATACCTGAGGAACGAAACTAATGTATGTTCTGGTCTCCACATGCACAGCATTCACCCACACGCACATCACACATACATGCTCACAGGAAGGGAGAAATTTTTAAGTGTTGATGTTAGGACAGTATCTTTCTCCAGACAATGTGGAGGTGGGGGAGGGGTGGAGAGCACATCTCCAGCACAAGGCTGTCAGCCTCCACAGTGGCTCCTGATGGATACCAGGCTTAGCTCCTCTTTAATCCGGCCCAAGTGCCATAATAAGCCACTCTAGGGACTTAATAACTACCCCTCCACCCAATCAATAACAGCTCTACAAGGTCCCTTGCCCGAGTGGATTTAGTTTGGAAGCACTTAGACCCACTATGCCATGGTCCCCGCCCTCATAAAATGTCTGAGCTTCACTTCCCTCCTGAGCAGGCAGCTCACAGGCACAGCCACCCAGAGAGAGAACCATTCAGACAGGAGCTTTGATGGAGATCCCTGTAACAAACAGGCAGGAAGGCCAGGAGACGGTGAGTTGGCAGGTGCACAACATCTCCATCCAGAAATCGACATTCCCAAGTCGCCTACCCCCTGTGAATGCCAAACAGCCTCTGCCCCCTGGGAAAAGGGCGCCAGCGTGTGCATCATTATACAGTCACCTGAAAATTTACTAAGCGGTTCCAAGGACTGACAGATGGGGAAAAATTAGCCCCTGGGGGTGGGGCCCATTTGCTTTTGATTTTTTAAAAGGACAGTTAGTGGATACAGGCTTTGGCATTGATAGAAAAGGAAGGAGGGGGAGGGGTGAAGGAGAAGACAGAAACGCATCTCAATAAGACTCCAGCCAAAGATGCCTGGGGGCGAGGGGGGAACCTCCACCCTGCCCCAGCCACAGAAGGAGGCCCTGTCTCAGCAAATGCCAGCACAGAGCCTCGCTGGTGGTAACCTCCTGGCAGCTTCGACACTATTACTCTTTATAAGTGAGAGGAGATTGGGCAAGTTGGCAGCACAACTTCTAAGCATTCATTCCAGCCCAAGGGAAGTAAATCCGTGCCAAGGAGAGACCAAGTCCTCACCTCTCCACAGCTCACAGGGAGGCTGTCAGCCCAGTGAGACCTGATGGACGGCTTGCCCCACACAATGCAGCATTTCTCTTTGCTCCACGTGTCTCAGAGGTGTGAACTCTGAGATGAGCAGCACCAGTGCTGTATAGATACCCCAGAACAGGGTACCGGAAAGGACATCTCTAAGAAGGGGTCCTTGATGACTCTGAGTCACCAAGTATGTGTTCCCTCCTTAAGATGAGACAAGCTACAACTGCCTAGTATGTGGCATTTAGGATGCTCTTTCTTTTTTTTTGGTCTCATTTAGGAGACAAAGCACGTAAGGGACTTGGTCACAGAGCTCGTGGTGGCCCAGTTGCTACTGAGGATGATGGGTCAAGATGGAGTGATTGTTATTCAGTTTCTTCTCTGTTGCTGCAAAACACCAAGGGTCAAGGCAAATTAGAAAGGAAAATGCTTAATTAGGCTTACAGTCTCAGAGAGCTAGAATCCAAGATGGCAGAGCAAAGCAACAGCTGAGACTTCACATCTTGATCTGCAACTGTGAGACAGGGGGCGAGGGGGGGAGAGTCTAGGAATTGTGTGAGTCTTTTGAAAGCACAAAGTCCACCCCCAGTGACACACCTCCTCCAACAAGGCCAAATGTCATAATCTTTCTTAAACAGTTCCACCAGCTGGGGACCAAGTATTCAAGTTTATGTGTGTATGGGGAACATTCTCATTCAAACCAATACAATGGCAATGATAATGGTGGTGGTGATGAAGATGGTGATGGTGATGGTGGTGACAATGATGGAGAAGAAGAAGAAGAAGAAGAAGAAGAAGAAGAAGAAGAAGAAGAAGAAGAAGAAGAAGAAGAAGACAGTAATGATAATGTTTTCCCTTAAATTCATTCATTCTTCAGTACCTGGCATCTCAAAATTAGAAATAAGAAACAGGGTAGTGGATAGGGAAATGGATCAATGGGTAAGAATGTGAGGTCTGCATGCATGAGGACCTGCCTTTAAATCACCAGAGAGCATATAATAGAGCCATGGCTGTCCGTGCCTGTAACCCCAGCATCGAGTGATAGAGACAAGCGTGTTCTGGGGATTCGCCGGCCAACCCACCTGAAACAGCAAACTTCAGTGAAAGAACCTGCCTCTGGGAGGAAAAAAAACTGATAGAGAAGAACACCCAGCATCCTCTCTGCCCTTGGTATGTTTGCACACAGACACAACTGCCATATACACATCCGCATGTGCATGGACCCTTCCTGACACACACACACACACACACACACACACACACACACACACACACACACACACACCACAAAACCCAGACTATTCAGAGAGAATAATTAAGGGTATTTCTCGACTGTGCTGGAATCAAACAAACATACCTCCATTACAACACAATAATCCCAGTGTGAAATTGCCACTGGAAAACCGTGACGCACACAAGGAAGGGATACCTGACTGTCACAGTTACAGTGGTAGCCACTTACAATCTGCCTGGTGAGAGGACGGAGCCAGACTCCACTCAGCACCATGTCTGTGAAGCTGAAACGCAGCCTCTGTGCACAGCAGAGGCTCTGCCTCCATCTCTCCAACTCAGCTGTAGCTTCCTGAGGTTTCCACTAGACCCAAACTTGTCTAGAAAAATGACAAAATGAAGCAACAACTTTCAAGTGTTTCATCTAAGTCCCTAAAAATGGAGGACAGAGGCAGAAAGACTGATAGCCGGCCTCGAAGGAGTATCACACAAGCATGCAGTGATGTTCTGACATTTTAAAACACTGAAGGTTGGTCTTATGTCAACTTGACATGCAAACTAGAGTTTTCCGAAAGGAAGGAACCTTAGTTGGTAAAATGTCTCCATAAGATCCAGCTGTAAGGCATTTTCCTAATTAGTCATCCATGGAAGGGCCCAGCCCATTGTGAGTAGGACAATCCCTGGGTTGGTGGTCATGGGCTCTATAAGAAAGCAGGCTGAGCAAGCCATGGGGAGCAAGTCAGTAAGCAGCACCCCTCCATGGCCTCTGCATCAGCTCCTGCCTCCAGGTTCCTGCCCTGTGTGAGTTCCTGTCTTGATTTCCTTCCATGATTAACAATGCTGTAGACGTGTAAGCCAAATAAACCCCTCCCTCCCCAACTTGCTTTTTGGTCATGGTGTTTGGTCACAGCAATTGAAACCTGAACTAAGACAGAAAATAAGAGCTGCTATGGAGATGCACCAGATGGGCCAGTGTGAGAATGCAAGACGTCATGGAGAACAGGACAGTACAAGATTCCAAGGTAGCATGGCTGTCATCACTATCATCTGCAAGACCATCATCACCACTGTCACCAGTGGTATCATGGGTGGTGAAACCATGCAGAAACGAGTTCTCAAGACTCACTTCTTATCTGGAGACTACAAAGCAAAAGGAGCTTGATGCCCTCAGAGTTTCACCAAGAGCCTGCCACAGGTAGGGGTGGAATGGCTTAGCCAAGCAGACAAGAGAGCATGAGAGAAGCCAGCTCTAAGGCAGTCACCATCCCAGCAGGTCAGGCAGGAGGCCAGCATGTCAGCCACCTGCCTATGAAAGCACTCAAGCATTCCCCCCCCCCCAGCTCTGCTCACACCAGATGCCTGCAAGTCACTTGACACCCCTCTTCCTCTCTCACCCCATCTCTCATCTTAAATGTGTTCTATCCAGAGGATAAATGACAATGGTTGAACTTCCGGTTTCAGCAAGTGAGTTTGTTACACTTGTAGCAAGCAAAAGTAAAAGAACAAATAGCAAGCTGCAACTAGTAAAATATTATCAAATTGGGCTCTTAAAACATCCAGCAGAAACCAACAGGGAAGCTTCAGAGAGGCATGGAGGTCCTAGGAGAGAATTTCAGGCCAAGCATTTCCCTTCAGCTGAGGCTCCCAAGAACAAACAGCAAGTTGCAGAGAGCGAGCAAAAGAGCATCAAACCGGGTGCTTGCAGCATCTGGCAGTAACAGCCAGAGAAGTCTGAAATGGCCATGCTGCAGCTCCAGACTGAAATCTCCAGGGACAGCAGAGCATCCTCTGTCCTCTCCCTGGGTATGCTACCAACTTCTCCTTCCCTGAAGGCATTTTATGCCACAGGATAAACGATTCTTGTTGGAAATGGCTAGCTGTTCTCAAGGTTCCATGTTGTTGTTTTTTTTAATACCCTCATATGTCTGGCTGTTCTCCTTTCTCCCTGTGGCAGGCCATGGGCAAGCTTCACTGGACAGGGAGCCTTGGAGGACACTTGCAATAAGCGTACTTGAGTCTGGAATGAGGGACTCCCAGAGTCCACTTTCAGCAATCCCGAGCAACTCATGACAATTTCCCAGGATGATTTATACTGTGGCATGGTTTCAGTGCATAATAAGGATCCCCCACTTCTCAAGCCTGCCATTCCTACCACCTCGGATGAGATCTGTGTTACTATGACAAATGCCTAAAGATCCTCCCTACACCTGCCCTTGGCCCAGATGGCCCTGTTTCCATAGCAGCAGGGCTAGCCTTTCTTCTGCTAAGAATCCTTCAGTGCTCCCAGCTTCCTCTCAACACCTCCCCATGCTCCCTTTGTCCTCCTGTCCTCAGCCATCATCCCAAGCCCCTTCCCAAGCACATGCCATTCTGCCCAGTCTCCCCAGTCCCTCCTGCCCATCACAGATTCTTGGCAATTCACATCTGTGCTCAGTTATCCTCTGTGGGGGTTCTCTGTACATACACACACACACACACACACACACTTACACTGTAATCCTAGAGATCTGGGTCTCGCCCACAGTTAGTTTTACTTTGTGATGGTATTTTATAGGTTGCCTCTTCTCTTGCCAAAACACTCATTCCTTCCCGTGATCCTGACTCCTTGGGGCAATGTGACAATGTCCCTCCCTGTAGAATGTGGCTGTTGTGACTCAAAAGGAGCACCACTGACTTCTTCAGAGTGGAGAGACACTGTCCAGCATCTAGCATCTTGCAGTACAACTCTCTGACAAGTAACTGCCTCAGAACACCAAGGGTGGCAGTAACAAACGGTCTACCACAGAAGAGAATGTGGGTGGTCCAGAGGCGCCTCTGCCTTGCTCACTGTTGCAAGCCCACTGCTGGAAAAAGCACTGTGGAGCAATGCACAGTGGCACAGATAGCATCCCAGGGCTTGGGAGTTTGAGACAGAAAGATCAAGAGTTCAAGACCAGCCTTGATTGCATGAGATCCTGCGAGAAAAAGCAGGGAGTGGGGGGGGGGGGGAGGGAGAGGAAGAAGAAAGGAAAGGAAAGAGTAAGGGATAGAGGGATGGAGGGACAGAGGGGGAGAAAAGAGAAAGGAAGGAAGGAAAGGAGATAAAACTCAATTGCTAAGAGCTTGCTGCACAGCCCATGGACTCACATTCAATCTCCCATAATACATGCTTTTTTTAAAGCTAGGCAAAATGCAAGCCCAAGCTGGACAGGGAGCCTTGGAGGGTTTGGAATAAGAATAAAAGCGAGAACATGGTGCGATGAAAAGGGCCCTGTGGTTTCCATGACGCTGGCTGTGCCAGGGAGCCCACCAAGGCTGTGGCCTCGGGTGTATCTGCACACCTTTTAAAACGCACCTCTGCGAAGGTCACTGCGTGTGGCACTGAGAAAAGCTGTAAAGTTTAGGCCACTCCTTGTATGGACCTTTCCACTTAACTGCTGAACCTCTCTCACGGGGCTTAATCTTGGTGGCAGCTGCAATATGACTGGCATTATTGCCCATTTACTAGGTTCCTCTAATAGAGGAGATACAGGGGGTGAACCCCAAGCCAACCAACAATAACAAGGATGTAGGTCTGGGCTCTGGCAATGGCTCAGTGGGTAAAGTATTTTCCAGTCAAGGCTGAGGACCTAAGTTCAATCCCCAGAACCCACATTCAGAAAATAGCCAGGCATACTGGACCTACTTACAATTTCATCACTAGGAAGGTGTAGACAGGTAGGCTTATTGATCAACCACTGAACCCCACCTAGTAAGTGAGAGATTCTGCCCCCACATACATACAAACATACATAAGAGAGGGAGAGAGGGAAGGAGGGAAAGGGGATACAGGAGAGAGAGAGAGAGAGAGAGAGAGAGAGAGAGACCCAAGTCAAGAAGCAGAGATGAATGTTATAGAACACTCCTGAGATCTCAATACGTGGGAGGCTGAGGAAGAAGGATTGTGAGTTTAAGGACAGTCTAGACTGTACAGTGGTACTCTGTCTTGAGAAATAAAGAGTTTTCATGCCAGAATGAAGGAACACGGAGTTCCAAGCCCAACCTTTACCTTACAGTCTGCAATCTCGAGCAAATGACTTCACTTCTTGACTCCTTAGTTTCCTAAGCATAAGATAGGGCTGAAAACCCAACTCACAGCAAGAGCCCTGCAAGGACTGAGAAGGTAATGAACACAGTGTGCATGGTAAGATACCCAGCACACCTGCCTCAGTCATCACGCGCAGTGGTGAAGACGGTGAGCGTGAAGAGTGTGAGGGCATCCAAGACGGTTGTCATGCGGGGGCTCATGACAGGGATGGCAACTGGAATGACGATGGAGACAATGTTGATGGTGGTGGTGATGGTGGTGGTGGTGGTGGTGATGGTGGTGGTGGTGGTGGTGGTGGTGGTGGTGGTGATGAAGGTGGTGGTGGTGATGGTGGTGGTGGTGATGAAGGTGGTGGTGGTGATGAAGGTGGTGGTGATGAAGGTGGTGGTGTGGCGGTGGTGGTGGCAGTGGCAGTCAAGTGGTGGTATGATAGTATTGTTGATAACAGGGATGGTAGCAGCATGTCAATAATATGAGGAGGAGGAGGAAGAGGAGGAGGACGAGGACGAGGAGGAGCACATCGATCATACCTGTGCTCCTGGGTTTCACAGTGGAGATGGTGGCTATGGAAGCAATGGTAACAGTGGAGACCATGTTGGTGGCAGTTAAAAGGGCGACAGTGGTGTTGGTAATGATGATGGCATTATTACATTGGTGACGGTGATGGTAGAGACCGATGATGACAGTGATAAGGTGGTGGTGGGGCTCATGGACAGGGGGACGACCGTACTGAAGATGACCACGGTGAAGACGATGTGGATGAAGGAGACAAGAGTGGCTGTGGTGGTGACAGTAACAGTATGATCACACTGGTGACAAGGCTGATGTACAGACAATGTTGATGGAGGTGACAAGGGGATGCTGGCGACAGTGTTGACAGGTAGAGAACGGTGGGCGTGGCAACAGCACAGAGTGGTCGCAACGGCAGTGGTAACTTCATCTCCATCTACACAGAGCCTTGGTCTCAGAAGGCTTCTCACTGTGAACTTGGCTATTCCATTTCCAGATTCTGCTGTCCCCCTCAGAAGCCACCGAAGGCTTCTCCACTACCACCTCTGTGTGGTCCCGAGTGCCCACCTTTTTGACTGTCCTTATACTGTAGTGGCTGCTTGCATCCTAGGGTGGCAGCAACATTACATGTATGAGGAGAGCTCAGTGCCTTGCAGAGATTTAATGTGTGCTTATCATTAACTAACCTCCAACCTACAACTATGATGCCACGCCCCACTACTCCAGAATGACCTAGCCCTGAGCCACATGCACCCACATGGCCACAGGCATAAGGTGTGGGATGCAGCTGGATGGCCTGCCTTCCTCTCCTGGCTCCAGCCCTGATTTGCTTCTTTCGTTTTTCTCACAGACTGCTCGGTTCTGGGAACCCTGATCTATCTGAAAGCCTTTGTTTGGCATTTTCAGTCCAACTAATTGTGAGACTTACCAGCTCAGGCGGAGATCCAAATGCTGTCTGCTGGTAATGCGACAGAACAGAAATGTGTTTGGGTGTTTGGACTCCTGGCTGGTGAAGCCACTTCATCCTGATGAATAGCGACATGTGGAAATCAATCCAGGTCACTTAGGAGAACAACTTGGTATTCGGTGTCCAAATGAATCGCTGCTAATTTATTATGGGCGATTTGATTAAATACACAAGCAGGAAGTGAGTCGATGAGACCGTCTGCGGTGAATTGTCTTGTGGCTCATTTGAAAGCATCTCCAAGGCGCAACAAAAAAGTAAACCATTTCAAAGCATTCTAGAACAATCCATGTAGCTCATCTTGGGGTAGCCAATATTGTTTTTATTCTCCTTTTTTTTTTTTTTTCCATCTTTGGGAAATGGGCTGAGTTATAAGAAAAATGAGCTAACATAAGAGAATCCATCTCTCCAAAAATAATAATATTCAGGGGGATTTTTTTGTGCTAGTTGACTTCTTGTCATTGTGACAAGATGTCTGGTAACTGAAAGGTGTCTTCAGTTCGTGGCCCACAGCCTTCATGCAGCCTAACACAAAATCATAAGCATACTTAAACATTGTGAGATTTGGGGTTTTATTTAACTCGACTGTAGTTTCTAAATGTAAACCCAAGATGACAACATGGTGCCACAAAAGGCTGCACTGCCTGACAGGGGTCTCTGACCTTCAGTCCACAGCCAGCTGTGTCCGTGGCTATGACCCTGTTGTGAGGTAGGCCATTGTGGCAGTGAGAATGTGTGGTAGCACAGCCCCAGAACTCACATTTTTTAAAAAGTAAAGATGGATGGCCTCTCTTGTCTTTGTGCCAGGAAAGACAAACAGATCCCAGAACTCCCTAGCCAGCTTAATGTACTCAGTGACCACTGGGTCAGTGAGAGACCATGTCTCAGAATGCACAGCAGCTAACACCTAAGAAACAATGGCAAAGCTGACCTCTGACCTCCACATGAATACACAAACACTCACACATACACACACTCGCACATGTGTACGCACACACACACACAGATACACACTCAGGCACTCACAAAGATACACACTCGCACACGCACACACTTAAACAGAGATACACACAGAGAGATACACACACTCACACAGACAGAGATAGATACATGTGCATGCAGAGATGCACACACACAGCTATCGTTATCATTTATTAGACTGCACAAATAGTATAACCCAAGGTGGGACCCAAGAAGTCAGTTTGGGGGAAGAAATGCAAACATAGCCTAGGAGAAGGCAGTAGGGGGTAGCTGGTGGCATCTTAATGGAGCAACCAGAGAAGCTTCTGCCCCTACACTGTTCTTTACAAGTTTGTCTCAGGTATTTGCAGTGGTGAATAAAACTGACGAGTTCCTGACCACATCTAGCCCGTTGTCTAGTGTCACCAGTGGACAATGGATGACAAGAGAGAGAAAGCAGGATTTGATAGTCAAAGGCTCAAGGACTCTCCTAGGGTGAGGATCTAAAGTTGGTTGTGGTGACGGCCGCACAGCTGGGGCTATTATAGAAACCACTGAAGTGCACACAAAGAACCCGCTGGCATGCGAGCTGTGCCTTGGTACAGCTGTTACCTAAAAAGGAATAAACCATAGGAGAGGGGGGAGGTGGCTCAGTTGGTAAAGTGCTTACCATGCAAACATAAGGACCTGAGCTCATCCCTAGAGTCCACATTAATAAAAGAGAGCTCAGTGTGTCTGTACAAACTTGTAATCCTAGTTTTGGAGAGGCAGAGACAGGAATCCTGGGGCTCACTGGCCTATTCTGCAAGATCCAGGCCAACAAGAGACACTGTCTCAAAAAACAAGGTGGCCAGCAACACGCACACACACACACACACATGCCTGTTCCATACAGTAAGTGTGGCAGACCTACTATCCAGCTTTATAAGCACCAGACGGACCCCAGAACTGTCCAGAGCACCATGGGACTCAACCCCAGCATGCTCACTCTGGCAGCTGCTTCATCATCAGCTTGGACATCTTACCTTCTGTACAACTAACTGGAGAGATACTATTGTAGTAGCCTTCTGGTGAGATACTATTGGCTGGCAAGTGTGGGAGCCACCATTGTGTGCTGTGTTGGCTACTTTCTGTATGAGTGGCCAAAATTCCCAAGAGAAATGGCGTAAGGAAGTAAAGCTTTCTTTTGCTTGGTAGGTTCTGAGGGTTTCATCTCCAGTGTCTGGGCCCATGCTCTAGTGACAAGTGGTTGGAGCCTGTGGCAGAGAAAAGCCACCTATTTCATGGTTGACAGGAAGTAGAAAGACAGGAAGTAGAAGTGAGACAGAAAGTCCCAGGGACATACCCTCAAGGGCCTGCCCCCAGGGACCTGCTTCTTCTAGGTAGACTTCACCTCCTAAAGATTCTAGAACCTCCCCAAATAGAACCATCAACTGGGACGAAGAACTCAATACCTGAGTCTATGAGGAGCAATTCATATTTGACATAACACATGACCTAGAAAGCTCAAGCAGTGGTTGTCAGGGTATGGCACACGCACACTCATTCCCAAACCTATCTTCCCTTCCCTCACTACTAATCCTGACATGTCTCTATCAACTCTTGGGGTTTCCTGGTAGCCTTGACACCCACACCTACCATCAAATCCCTGAGCTCATGAATAGAAACCCAGAGTCAACAAGACCATTAAGTTCATTCACTGGGGCCTGACCCTGACAGTCCCAGAACCTACGAGGAAGGCAATTCTCACAGGCAGATGTCTGACTTCTGACTGGAATTGCTGACAGTTCCAGGTCCAGCTTCCCAGATCGTTACTGACCCCAATTACCATGCTTTACAATGGATGACGTCATGGGAAATCAACTTGGATGGAGCAGAAATAAATCTATTCCATCACATCGTTCTTCGTCCTGGACATTGACTGGTCACTCTAACTTTGCTGCCAGCTCAGAGAGACTCTGTCTTTGATCGAAAGATGAAGTGACCATTGGGGTTTCAGAGCATAAGGCCACAAAAGCAAAGAACAGCAGCAAACCAACTCAATTTCTCAATGGACAATGATACCCTAGGAAGAAAAAAAAAATCTCATTAATTCTGGGGTCATCACCCTAAAGTGAAGTTGCAAAAGAAACCAAGCCCAGGTTCTTTGAGTAATTTCTCCTAAAATATACCTAAAGGTAGATAAGTGAGCACAATCCAGTTCCCCACAGAAGGAAGCAGATGACCCAGTACAAAACACCAGGTACTTCACTGAGATAAGAGAATTTCAGATAATCCATGGGGCAAAGAGCGTGAAGACTTATTCTTAGTAAACGTAATCTACAAAGGTCTAATATTAAAATAAAATTGGAAATGCATTCAAAGCTAGATATGGTCACCTCTTCCATGATGTCCAGCAGGGCCTGACAGTCACATAATGGGTTTCCTTTGTCCTTTTTCTTCCCAACTAATTAAGTTAGGATGTTTTGATTCTGTTTCCAGAAATGTCCACAAGGCAGCAAAAACTCAAGCAGGACTGTCCCTGCCACCTGGTGTGTCTGAGATACAATTAGGGGATTTTAAAGAGGGTTTTAGTGGTATAGGCCTGCCATCCCAGCTGCTAGGGAGACGGAGGCAAGAGGATTGCAAGTTCAAGGCTAGTTCGGACCACTACTGCTAGGCAACTTAGTAAGAGCCTGTCTTGGAATTAAAGGTTAGAAAGGGAGCTGGAGATGTAGCTCAGTGATAGAGTCCTTACCCATGCCAGGCAAAGGCCCTAGCTCAGCCGCCAACACCAGAGAACAACTCAAAAGGAACTTCTGAATGAAGCTATCTATAGCTCCCCCTGCTTTTTACCTAACTCTGTTGACCATGATAACTATCAAAATAAAGACCCAGAATTGGGTGGAATTAGTACATTTTTATTGGGTTTTACCAGAGGTCCAAACGAGAGTGTATTTCCGTTTCTTGAAAATATTCAAGTGTCTACAGCCCCTCCCAAGTAGTGATGGTCTAGGGGGAGACAAGTTCACAGAAGATGCCTAGGGAATTATAAAGCCCCAAATTAAGATGAGACTTTTCCATGGTGTTAAACTTCCAGGGAAGGTAAGACAAAGCTTGAGGTGTCTGTGATCTTCAAGGGCACCTCACCCACAGAAGTTGAAGGTCAGATACAAGCATACCCTAAGAGAAGAAGACATTGAATGTGGACAACTCTAGAATGAAGAGGTAAACGACTAAAAAGATCATCCTTACACATGCGATTTACTATACATGCACTAAGAATCTGAACTGTGCTGGACTTCATGGCCCTAAGGCGCAAGTAAACAAGAAGCCACGCGCCCACACTGCTGAAGGTGTGGCTCTACAGAGAAATAAAGACACAGCAGGTATTGGGGTGAAGGTAATGTCACAAGAATTGAGGAGAAAATTATCCCAAGCCTGAAAGAGCATGCTGGAGGAGACATTGGAGCTGGTAGTTCAAGGATGGGTGGAGGAGAAAGAAATAGAAGCAGGCAGATGAGGGGAAGGAATGTGTGTTGTAAGCCATTGACCAGGTGGATAAACTCCCAAGTTTATGTTCCCCACTGTCACCGGGAAGAGAGAATAAACAAGAGCACACAGGCAGAAATAGATGCTGATAAGGAAGTCTCAAGTTGAGAGGTGGGCCTGGTGAAAGAGTTGGAAATGGCCAAGCACCCATGGGTAGAGTCGAGATCCGCACAGAGCCAACAAGGTAGGGAGGGTCAGTCTGTGTGGGTCTCAGATGTACAACATGGCTATTCCAGTTGTTTTTCCAGCTGCCTTTTACCTGCTGAGGATGAGGACAGTGGGCACCATGAGCAGCTTCATAAGCTGTACCAGCGAATCAGATCAGAGGCATGAAGGAGACATGAGCAGTTTGCTTCTGTTTCAGGAGGAAAGACATGGACTTGAGACCCTAGGTGTTAGGAGACTCCAGAGCAGATGTGCCAACCTTCAGGAAGGAATTCAGGTTGGTTCCCTCATCCTGTATCCAGCCCCAGATAGCTCTGAGGTATATGTCTCCTTGTCCTGCAATAATTCTGTGGCTTTGGTTTTTATGGTCTTAAAAGTTTATAGGTAAGTCCATTTCTGGGTTTCTTATTCTACACACTATACTTCAGATCTGAGGTTCACAACCACACTGGACTACAAAAAGAAGGCTCTCTAAACCATGGGTTATTCTGGCCTTTAAGATATGTCTAATACAGGCAAAAGTATATACAGAACACAGTTCAACAGGCTAAGAACAGGAATTGGGGGTGCTGGTCACCCCACCAAAGGGACAGGGTCTCTGCTTACTTTTCTTTGCACATGATAACCCCAGACAAAGGTTCCCCTGACTACAGGCGCCTCCCCCAAACTAATGGTGCCTCAAGTGGATGTGTTGGCATACACCTGGAATCCCAGCACTCAGAAGGTAGAGGTAGAAAGATCATGAATTTGAGGCCTGGCTGAGATACTTTGGAATGAGAGAGAGAGAGAGAGAGAGAGAGAGAGAGAGAGAGAGAGAGAGAGAGAGAGAGAGAGAGAGAGAGGCAGAGAGGGACAGAGACAGAGAGACAGAGACAAAGAGAGACAGAGACAGAGAGATAGAGACAGAGAGAGATAGAGAATGAATTCCTTCTGGGGTCCCAGGGACCGACCCCAGCCAACTTGGTGTATGTGTGCACATGACCACTATGCCACCCAGCCTTTCTCTACAGTACAACTCACAGTTTATCATTGATCCTAGTGTTCTTTGTCTGTGATCCATCTGCCTTTGCCGTCTTCCCGTCTCTCGCCTCTGTGTATTTTGACATGCCAATGAGGAGAAAGAAACTCAAAACTCTTCAATTTTTCAAGAATTCAAATTAACCTAGAGACACTCCAGCTTCAACCAAGCTCATGGAGTTTTAGGCCCCAGGCAGCCTTTAAAGAACATTATAAATATAGGCGTGCACACATAAGTTGTGCGCCAATGGGAAAGGAAGAAATACAGGCTACAGGACTTCTCAAAAACATTTGGCTACAAAACACCTTTTCTTTACAGTATCTGGGTGCATGCATACGTGAGTTCATGTGTGGCCTCACGCGTGTGGAAGCCAGTGGGCAAATTCAAGTGTTGTTTCCTAGTAGCCAACCAGCTTACGTAGTTTTTATATTTTTAATTACATGTATGTATTCTGTGGATATGCGTGTATATTCCCAAATACCACAGCACTTGTGTGGAACTCGGAGGACCTGTGGGAATCTGTTCTCTCGTTCTACATGTGAACTCTTTGGGTTGAACTCAAGTCATCAGGCCTGAGCCTAAGCCATCTTACCAGCCCTGAGTAAAGGAACTGCAGTCTCAGCCATCTTGGTTTTTTGAGCAAGGTCTCTCACTGAACCTGGAGATTACCAATTGTCTAAGTGGTCTGACTAGGGAATCCACCTCTTGCCTCCCTAGTATTGGGATTTCAAGTACATTCCAACAATCTTGTTTTTTTGTTTTTGGTTTTGTTTTTGGTTTTGTTTTGGTTTTTGGTTTTTGGGGTTTTTTTGTTTTGGGAATTTTTTTGTGAATTCTTGGGGAGCACACCGAGGTCCTCGTGCTTGTGTGGCAATTACTTCCAATCCCTCATCTAATGTCCCACGAAACACAGAGGGAAAGCACATTAAATCTGGTCTTCATTTAAGGTGCTTGAGGATGGAGGTGCAGTACCCAGTGCTTTTAACTCCAGAGAGCACAGAGCTAGCATCTCAGCAAATCATTTGCCCGCCACCCTACTAAACATGTCGCTGACAGACGCAGACAGCCTGCAGAACAGGGCTGTCATTGCCTATTCACCTAGAAGTGTGTGTGTGTGTGTGTGTGTGTGTGTGTGTGTGTGTGTGTGTGTGTGTGCGCGCGCTCTTTTAGCAAAGGCAAATAGTTTCCTGTTCTCTGAACTAATGTCAAATGGCCTAGAACGGTGCTCCTATGGGAGCATGAGCCCAGAACAAAGCAGAGCTTCATCTCCCTAGGCTGACAGCTCAATTTCCACAGCTACAGGGAGGGGGACCATCATGACTGTCATAGCTGGCTGAGAGCCCTTTGATAGCTCTGTGGATGGCGAGCCTGGAAATGCTTTTAGGCAAAGCAGTGCCTACATTCCTGTGCCAGGGATCGCTGTGGAGACCTTCAAGACCACAGAGGGAAACATGTTCCTTAATGTGTGCATGTCCCTGATGCCCAGTACCAACTCCGATGCTCTGATGTATGCATAAAGTGTCATGATGCATGGAGAGAGGGCTTGCCAAACAATTGTCTACTTCCGCTAAAGGCCCTCATCTTCACCCTACACTCACCTTAGCAGAGTGACAAATGATGTCACCTGCATCAAAAGGGTTACAGTTAGCCTGGCCTGGTGTTTCAGTCCTGTTACTCCAACTATTCTGAAGGCTGCAGGAGGATCACAAGTTCAAAGCCAACCTGTTCGACTTAGTGAGATGCTAGCTCAAAGCAAAGAGTAGACAGAGGATTTGGGGGGGGGGGGGTGTCTCAGTGATAAGGTGCTTACAGGTACAAGGACCTGAGTTCAATCCCCAGCACAGTTTTTTTTATTTAAAATTTGTAAAAGTGCATATACCAAGAATGTAACTCAAAAGCATTTGCCTAGCACACAGAAGGCCCTGAGTCCAATTATCACTTCTGCAAAAAAAAAAAAAAAAAAAAAAAAAATCAATTCTTAAAGTAAAATTGTCTGTAAAAAGTACCCCCTTCTCCAGGCCCTTGATCCCACATAAGCTATAAGCCATGGAAACTGGCCACGTTCAACTCTGCATAGCCCTTAGCAATAGGAGGGAACAGGAATGCTGGTGAGCCAAGGGTCCCTCTGTGGTGTCAGGGGCTTCCTAACACCATGGTGGACACAGGGTGGGCTGAGCTCAGGTCATGTGTCATTGCATCCATGATAAAGTATCCCAGGCCCAAAAGCATCATTCAGAATGGTGCCTGTGCCTCAGGACGGCTCTTCACATGGCCTTGATAAGCCAGCCTATGGGGACAGACCGTTTGCCCAGGTGCTAGCAACACCAGGTTAGGTCACCTCAGAAATGATGTCTTAGATGGCAGGGGCAGAGGTATCGGCTTTCATTGATTGCTTGTTGCAGGCCAAGCTAACTATATTATCCTATTTAAATTTCAGACTGGCATGTTGGGTTCTTGTATTTCACAACATTTCACAACATTGAAAAAGTAAATAAAATCTATATGCATATGTATATGCGTGTGTACGATATATATGATGTATATGAATACATTTACATATATATAGGTTTGTGTATGTTTATGTATATGATATATATGCAGGTGGTGTGTGTGTGTGTGTGTGTGTGTATATATATATATAAAATGACTCATCCACAGGTAATACAGGTAAGACAGAAATGAGGTTGAATCCCAAACCCACAGTGCCTAGAAACACACTTATCACTGAACTCATAAGTTATGATAGGACGTGGTCCCAATGTGGACGGTATTGGGAGTCTGGGCTAGAATACTGAGCATGATACACAGCAGTAAGCATTCTCCCACTGAGCTGAAGGTCTAAAAATCCCAAACTGACCTGGAACATGCCCCAAATGAGACACCACAGTTTGGGAGTAATAAAAAGGGATTGTGTGGGACTGAGACCCAGCTCAGTCACTTGCTTAGCATGCACAAAGCTCAGGGTTCAATCCCCAGCACCACACACACCAGGCATGGTGAGTAAATAAGTAATCCCAGAGTTCTCAAGGTAAACGCAGGAAGATCATAAATTTAAGCTCACCCTCAACTACAGAGTGAATTTGAGGCCAAAGCTACATGAGATCCTGTCTCAGGGGAAAAGAAAGACCCAGGGCTGTGTTAGTCACCCTTACTGACTGTTGCATCCCTGCCTGGCAATCCAGCAGCTTTGGGGTATCTGGGTCTATCCAAGGTAACCTGCTACCTCAATGGATGCTGAAGTCTTTATAAACATGTGCCTGTAGCATATCCCACTGATGGTGTGCCTGTAGCCTGGGCTTGTGATGTGCTTGGTCCAAACCTCCCTCATGAGATTCATGGAAACAGAGGGGAAACTGAGGCAAGAGCACCAAAAGAAAGCTTAAATCAAGTTAAGGGTTGATGGGCATTTCAGGAAACTGATGAATCATGGGTCTACAAGGCTCTACAAAGCTCCTCCAGCCTTTTATACACAAGAGACACCTTGCATTTCTGAGCACAGACCTCCCACAGGTTGCTGTGCCCTTCCCATGGCTTAACATTCCCTGATCTCTAGCTACTGGCAGTAAGAATTCACTAACCCCTTTCTTTAGAGGCCAGCCCTTCACCAAGAGGTCATCTCAGGGCCTTGATGATCCTTCAAGACTACTCTGTGAAAATAAAGGTTTTCTTCTTCAAGGTAAGCATGAGCTTTTATTGTTGTTGCTGGTTTGGTCCTGCTTATGCCTCATGGAGCAAAACAGCCTACCAATCATTTGTCTGACTCTCCCACAGAATACAAACTCCACAGAAGCAGGGCATTTTGCTCCCTGCATCTGTTACTGTTTCAAAATCAATACCAGATACACAGTAGATACTCAACAAATAAGTTCCGAGCTATTGGATAAATTAGCAACATCTTTCCTAGGTTTTATTTGCTTTAACCTTGCAGGTCTGAAATAGGACCCTGGACATGAGGGCAGTCTGACTGGGACCCCTATGACTCCAATAGTTGCCAGAGTTGAAATGGCGTCCTGAATTGTCTCAATGCAGCCTCTGCATTCTGGGGCAGCCAGCATCCTTTCCTATGTCCTCATCTGGGTATTTCTTTGATGGTTGATAGTATAGAGTAGACTTTACAGCCCCTGTCAGCTCATGGCCACCAAAACTGAGCCGTGTGTCCAGCACCATCCTTGAAGCAACAGCAGCAGGAAAAACAAGGACCAGTGGGTTTGAAGACTGTTAGCTAACAGTTGTAAGGTAAAGGACAGGTAGTAGGACTGGTATTCCTGACATCCTACAGCTCTCTCCCAATTCTCCACCAAGTTTCTTAAACTTCAGGTCCCAGCCATCTATGGGGCTGTGTAACTAAAAGTGTGGCGTCATGGAAAAACTAGGCAGCAGTAAAATGTTTCGGAACACACAGCAACCAAAAGAACTCAACGTCAAACCCAAGTGGATCTGATTCTGTTTCCGGCAGTGTTCACAAGGGTAGCACCATGAGATGACATTTCAGCCTTGGTTCTGGACACACCGCACACTCACTTTGTGCTGTGCTGTCAGGCCACAGTCTGTCTGCCTGTGTCCCAGCCCAGATTCAACAACACTGCCTTAGAACCTACAGTGTGTTTCTGCACAGGCAGTGCTCTCTGCTCAGATGGAAACGCTATGTCTTAATTCCAGAAAACAAAGATTTCTACAGTCTCCTCTTACCCCTCCTCAGCATGTAAATATTAAATGTGTCTATTTGAGGATTGGGTTATGTTTGAATGTTTGATTTTAAAAATTGTGGCTTGTCCAAAAAAAAAAAATCCGTTATGTTAATTTTGCTTTGGGATTGAGGTAGAATTTCCAAAATTCCTGAATCAAACTTAAACATGCTTCCCCCATTTCAAACTATTGATATATGCAAGCTACATTCCCAGAGGCCAGGATTATAAAATCAAAATATCAGTAAACTTTGAGAGATGCTGAAGAAGGGACTGAAGGGGATGACTCATGGGAAAGGGCGTAAAAATTCTCACTGCCACAGGCAATGATGGCGCACAGCCTTAAGCCCAGAACTCAGAAGACAGAGGCAGGTGAATCTCTGAGTTCGAGGCCAGCCTGGTCTACAGAGTAAGTACCAGGACAGCCAGGGCTACACAGAGAAATCCTGTCTCCAAAAAAAAAAAATTCTCAAGGTTGATCGCCCAGGACCCACGTGGTGAAAGGAGAAAACTGCCCTCTACATGTATGCTGGCGTATATATGAGCCTGTGCTTGAGCAATTGAGTGCACACGCACACACACACACACACTGAATGAAAGACATGGAAGATTATCTGTGCCCTGCAGTATCAAACAGCCAGTCAAGGCTTGCCTATGTGTATGTAAAATAAACAAGCACACCCATCTCATTAGTATGTAAATTTATTTGTTTTAAGGAGCAGCAAATTATACATGGACTAAAGAATTGTTGCAAAATAAATTTCTTTATGAATTATGATCAGTCAATGCCTGCATTGCATCACCGATGTTATATAAAAATCTGAGGGACAGAAAATGGTCACAAGTCTACAGTTTAAGGGAAACCCCACTGGATGTGACCCTCAGACAGCACTCCTTCCAAAGGCATCTCTGCACTGCCCACCAACCCTGCATTGGTGCTTGTTCGGAGAATGTGAATTTGTTCCACCTCAGCGGACACACCAGAGAACAATCTGAGCAGGGTGTATTTTGCATTTTCTCACGCACGATGGCATCTGTAAAAAATGCTGGGTGAACACAGAGAGCTGTGACCAGCTGAGAACTGTGTAGGCTCATGTGTTCCATTCGTACCCATCCACATCTGATGTCATAGGATTCCAATACCTCAGAACCTGCCCCACTCAACCCAGTAGCTCACAGATGGCATGCCCTCCACTCCAATGTCCCGGGCCACGTCAAACTTAAGTTCTTTTTCAAGGTAAGGTGTTATTTATTATTATATCTATGTGTGTGTGGCCATTTGATGTATGCAAATTGGTACTGCTGCTTGTACAGGTCTCTACCTTTTTTTAATGTCTGTTTGGAGACAGAGTCTCATGCAGTTCAGGCTACCAAGTTCCCTACGTACCTGAAGACAACCTTGAACTTCTTATCTTCCTGCCTCTGCCTCCCAAGTGCTAGAATTACAGGCCTGTGCCATCGAGTTCAGTGGTGCTGGGGATTGAACCCAGGATACCTTATTTTAAAATCCACCCCTACCTCTTCTCCCCACGAGGTAATCATGGCTGGCTTTTCTGTCACTGTGGAATCATCTGCAGTTTTCGAATTCACATCCAGAAGAGGAATATGCGGTATGATGGCTTCTTTTTTTTTTTTTTTTTTTTTTTTTTTTTGAGACAGGGTTTCTCTGTGTAGCCCTGGCTGTCCTGGAACTCACTCTGTAGACCAGGCTGGTCTCGAACTCAGAAATCCCCCTGCCTCTGCCTCCCAAGTGCTGGGATTAAAGGCGTGCGCCACCTTCTTAATCTGGCATCTTTGACTGGGAGTAAAGCCTTTCAGATTTAGATATATCGTTACATGGTGTGTGAAAGCCCACTCCTTTTCACTGCTAAATGCTCTTTCATCACCAGCATGATTTGTTTCTCTGCCCACTATGGTAATGGACATTTGAACATTTGGGTTCATGCCCACATTGGTTTGGGTGCGCTCTCTCAACTTCTCTCTCCCTCCCTCCTTCCTTCCCTCTCTCTCTGTCTCTCTCTGCCACCCCAAGAATTACATAACTAGAGAAGCTGGTAAGGAGATGCTCAGCCAATTTAAGACACTGACCAACTCTTTTCCAGTGTGGCTGAACCACTGAACACCCCCACTGATACTTGTATGACCATCTCGGGTCCTGCTCATCCTTGCTCTTGTTCTGTGTGGTCTGTTTTCCTAGCTCCAGCCCTCTGTTAGAGGCTCAGTGGTCCTTCACTGTGGTTTTTGTTCCATTTATATTTAATTTTAAATTAAATATAATTTAAAATTGTGGGAGGGTGCCATAGTACATGCATGGAGGTCAGAGGACAACTTGAATGAGTTAGTTCTCTCCCTCAGTTTTGCAAGTCAGAGTCGCAGGAAGCACTTTACACACTGAACCTTATCACCAGCCTCTGTTATACTTCTCCAATGATGGTAAATACGTTTTCTGAGATTGTTCACCACAGAGATTTCACTGGATGGAGTGTCTACGCAAACATCTTATCACCGGTTTATCTCGGGATAAGTCCTTTAGTTTTAAATTGAACAAATACTTTCTCCCAGCCTAAAGCTGATAATTGTCTTGACAATATAGCTTTAAAAACCTGAGTTTTAAATGTTGTTAAAGTTCAATTAACTGATCTTAGTGGATCTACCTTTTAGTAACTGTAGTAGTCTGAATGAGACTGGATCCTATAGGCTCCTGTGCTTGAATACTTGGTTCCCAGTTGGTGGAACTGTTTGGGAAGGATTAGGAGGTGTGGCCTTGTTGAAGGAGGTATGTCACTGGGAGTGAGCTTTGAGGTTTCAAAAGACTTGCACCACTGTCAGTGCATTCCTTGCTGTCTCCGACTTGCAGATCAAGATGTGAGCTCTCTGTCTTCCTTGCTGCCTTGACTATGCTGGAGTCTGATGCTGGGTCCACCATCATGGACCCTAACTCTCTGAAACCGTAAGCCCAATTGAATTCTTTCTTTTATAGGTTGCCTTGGTCATGGCGTTTTGTCACAGCAATAGACTAATAACGAAGACAGTGCCTGTATTGGTTATTTTTGTACAGCAGTGACCAAAATATCTGCAAAAACAACTGATTTCCAGGCCATCAGCCCATGGTTATTCAGCCCCATGAGCTTGGCCAGATCATCGTGGTAGCAGGACCATGTCACATGGAGTAGATTCTTCACATCAGAGTAAGCAGAAAACAGAAGTGGGGTGAGGGGATGAAGCCAGAGACAAGACACTAAGAACCCCCAAGGAACTTGTCTCATGAGCCACTGTGGCTTCAACTGTCTCTTCAGGTTTTTAGAATCTTCCAAAAACAAACAAACAAACAAACACCTTGAGCTGGAAGAAGTCTTTAACTCCTCAGCCTGTGGGAGACATTTTGCACTGAAACCATCACAGTAACATATCTGAGCAATCTTTGCCTAATCCAAAGTCAAGTAGATTATTCTATGGTGTCTCCTATCAGGTTTATCAATTCATGTTGTAAATCTGATATCTTGTAGTTAAATTTTCTGTCTGTGCTACAATATGCAGGTTGGAGTCCATTGCTGGGTGTGGATATGACATAAGATACAAGCTGGGGTCCACCTCTGGGATACAGATATGCCACAAGATACAGGGTGGAGACAATGTTAGGATATGACTATGTGATTTCTCTAGCATCACTACTGAACAAGCTCTACCCACACCCACCTCAACACCCACCTCAGTGACATCATACCTCCATGCTAATACCAGACTGTCCTTACAACAAGCCTCAAAGTCAGATAATGTGAACCCCCTAACTGCTCATTTTTGAAAAGTTGCTTTGATTGCTGGGGAGATAGCACAGTGCTCAGTGAATAAGGACAGAGTTCAGATTCCCAAAACCCACATAAATGCTGGGTGGGCATTGAAGTCCACCCAAAATCCCATTGAAGTCTGCCCTAAAATGGGAACACAGGATATCCATAGTAATCTTTCCAGCAAGACTAACCAAACTGGTGAGCTCCCGGCATAACTAAGAGATACAAATAAGCACACATGCATGTGTGCACATGCACACGCACACACACACACACACACACACACACACACACACACATGAAAGTAGAATAAACAAGGTGGTTTTGACTCTTTTATACTTATCATTATTCTTATAAATTTCAGAATCCTCAGGTCAGTTTCTCCTCTCCTAGTCTTGTTGAGATTAGAGTTTGAATTTGCAGACCGGTCTTTACAACAATTGACAGCAAGCAGCCCCTTGCTGGTGTGTGGAAAGGCTTAATTTTGTATGGTGATCTCCTTACAGCACAAATGGGCACCAAATCTGTGATCTGTTCCAAGTGACTTAGATCTCCTTGGGTTTTCAGGTATCATCTTATCACCTTCAAATGGAGCCAGTTTTGTTTCTTTCTTTCCAAGTTGGCTTCTTCCTTCCTCCCTCCCTTCCTTCCTTCCTTCCTTCCTTCCTTCCTTCCTTCCTTCCTTCCTTCTTTCTTTCTTTCTTTCTTTCTTTCTTTCTTTCTTTCTTTCTTTCTTTTTCTCTTGCCTTACTAGAGTGACTCATTCTAGCACAAAGCAGTCAGAAGCAGGGAGTAGAGTGTCCAGTGTCCTTCCTGCTCTGAAGGGAAACATTCCAGTTCTGGCTGTTAATTCTGACATTTGCCTCTACTAGACTGAAGAAAATTCCTTCCCACCCCCTGTTGGGAAGTCCTTTTTTCAATCAGACATGGAAGTTGGGCTCTAACAAATGGTTTCTGTGCCCACTGGCGTCTTCCTGTGGTTTTCACTCCTCTTTCTTAGCATGATGAGTTTTATGGGTTAGATTTGATTGGTCTGGGTTTTTGTTTACATTTGGACTGGGTCTCATTTTGTAGCCCAGGCTGGCCTTGATCTCAAGATCCTGTTGCCTCAGCTTCACAAATGCTAGGATTACAGGCCTGTGGATTCAGTATGTGGACTGATGTATATATAAAACATATATTATATATAAATATATTATGTATAGTATATTTTTTTTTCAAACGAACATAACATAAACCACGTTGAGCCATGATAGCTTATCCAGTTTATATGTTATTGGACCCAATTTGCTCACTTTGAAAATGAAAACAGATACAGGGTTAGTCAGTTTTCTTAGGTCTTAAGTGGATCCTGGTAGTGTGTATCTTACTATAAAGTTATTACTAATATGCCCTTAGTACCTTTAAGACATAAATGTATCTTTTGAGGTTACAAGCCCACAGAGATCCACCTGCCATTGCCTCCCAAGTACTGGGACTAAAGGTGTGTGCCGCCACGCCTGCATTCCTTCCCTTTTTGCAGCTTTGCCCCTGAGCCTCGAGCCCAGCCTTAGTTTCCTTGATTTGATAAGACCACCCAATCCACCTGGAAGCCTCAGTCCATGGCTGCCCCTGTGAGGTCTTTGTAGAACCTGGAAAAGGCTTCATGTAGCTTCATAGGAGAAGAAGTCTTCATTAGAACAGCTCGATCTGTTGCTGCTGTTCAGTGGTTCATATATTTGCTTTTGTTATCGTTTCAATTTTTAATTACATTTTTAAAAATGTATCATTGGGGCAGTGCGGGGCACAGCGCACACTGGAGGTTAGAGAGCATCTTGCAGCAGCTAGCTGGCTTGAGCAGCCACAGTTCACCACGGCAGGGATGGTGTGAGGCGGTCAAGTACACTGCATCTGCAGTCAGGACACAGGGAGCAGTTAGGATACGGAGCAGGGCCTGCTCCCCAGTGACCCATTTCCTCCTGCAAGGCTCCCCCTCTCCTTAAAGGTCCCGCAACCTTTCAAAACAGAGCCACCAAACAGAGAGCAAGTGTCCAAACACATGAACCCTGATGGACACTCCATGTTTAATCCTCTGCAGGCTCCCTGGTGGGACTTGAGGGAGCAGATGTCTTCCCCATACCTCCAGGGACTTGGCCCTCTCATCCTGAGGTGTGGCTCTTATAATAACCCTTCCCTTCCAGGCTCCCTGGGGTGACGCAGCCGCTAACCTTCTGGACCCCTATCTTGCTGATGATCTCGGACAGGAAGACAGCCATGACAAAACAGGAGCAGCATTAATCATCCTAGCTAGCCCGCTTACTGCAAAACTCAAAGCTATTACAAGCTGACAGCTTTGAGTCTCCTTGCTTAAAATCAATGCATTTGTGTGCAACAGGAAGTACTGGGGGCCTTTAATCCACTTCGAGCCTGCTCGCTTGCTGTTTACCTAGTCTGGGTGGCAGAGTGTCAGTGTGCAGTGAAATTGATCCCTGACCTATTAAACGGAGATGAGTCCATGGGACTCCTGAAGCAGCAGAGAGGGGAGAAAGAGGGAGGCTCTCCATAGACACCATGTCCCCTGCATGCTGGCAGTCTCCGGTAGCGCCAGCCCACTAGAGGATGTTTTATGGAATGATGTTCACATAAGATCTAATAATAGCTGGGAAAATCTCCACAATGCATACAGACGACATTTCCCTTATCCATTTCCCTGCTTCTAGACACCTGGCTAGGTTTCATAGCTTAGGTATCCTGAAAGTACAGGAAACCAACGCAACTGGAGACTGCCAAATTACGCAAATGAAGTCAGCCTCAGAAAGACAGCTTTCCCTCAGTTATGGGCCTTAGATTTCTGTCAATCAAAATTGTAGAGGAATGAAGTAGATTAACCAAAGGGGAGGATGTTCACTGTCCTCAAAATACGTTTATATATTCTCATGAGAAGGACTGTATGTAGCCCAGTGTAATACATTTAAAAAGAAAAGACAGAGTCAGGAAATACTCAATGGGGGCTCAGACGTTTAAACAGGCCCCTGCTCAGAGCACAGTGCTCGCCCTGCGAAATGCATTACGACATGGCTTGCCAGGCCTGCTCCTCTACATGTGGCTTTAACAGAAGTAGAAATCTTTGCTTTGTTTTTTTTATTGCAATAAAATGCTTATTAGAGCTTCTCATTTGAGCACACAGAGCAGGCAGCCAGGGGGCTCCTTAAAAAAGCAGAACTGGGGGCTAGGGAGATGGTTTCCTGGATAAAGTTCTTGCTTCCAAGAATAATGGTTTGATCCCCCAAACCACATGAAAGTCCCACTAGCATGGCGGCTGCCTGTAATCCCAGCACAGTGGAGAGAGGAGGATGCAAGCTGAGGGCAAGCAAGCAAAGACACATATGTCCTCTCTCTGTGTTTGTTGCTATGGACAGGATGCTTCAAGTTCCTACCCTGTGTGATGAGCAGCAGCCAGGAATTACGAAGCAAATAAGCCCTTTCTCCCCTGTGCTGCTTCTTGTCATGGTATTTTATCACGGCAAGGCAAAGAAACCAGGACACCACTCTTTCAAGATGGATGTGTATGTGAAATGGTCTACCTTCCCCAGAGCTGTGAACAGTCTGTGGCAGAGTCCACAGACAGAACTCTGCCCTGACACCAAGAAGCACCACAGTGTGGGAGACTAGATCCTTGAGTTTTAAAATGTACAGCTGGGCCTCCTTTTATCTTGCTATTGGGGCACTCTTGCTATTTATATCACACACGCACACGCACACACACACACACACACATACACACACACACACACACGCACACACACACTTCCCCATTCTGAACTGCTGTGCACTCTGGAAGAGAGCTGCCTGCTGTCCAGGAAGACTAGTCAACCACGAGCAGAAAGAAAACAACCAGAGTGACCGGAAACTTTGATCTTTGCTAAATGCTGAAACAGATGTTCAGATCAAAAATCATTTCCCGTCAAATCCAAACCCTACACGAACAGCACACGGATCCTGCTGGCTTCCTCGGGCATTAACTTCTGATGACCAGACGCAAGTCACCAGAAAGGTTCCTTGTCTCTTTTTCCCCGGTTAGGGGCACAGGTTTTCCGAGTTCACACTGCTAAGTGGCATTCAGTTTGAATTCAGTGCCTTTTCTCTTGCCCAACATAAGAGCGGAATGAGGGACGTGAGAAACAGCACCAATACCCCCTTGTGGCTGCACATTTGCTGTTCTACCATTTGCAGAGTGGGCTGGGAAACCAGGAGGTGTGGCTACAGAGTGACTCCTCACCCCAGCCTCCGAGCTTAGTGTAATGTTCCTGCTGTCTCCTCCCAACCCACTGCTCCCCACCTCACCCCCGCCACCACTGCCGACCCTAGAACAAGTCCCTAGAACCTCAGGTGTCAGGGGACTTTCACTTCCAGCCACACCTGAATGCTGGAGCCTTTCTGTCCTTGGGATTGCTTCCAACGCTGGTTTACACCTAGGTTAATTCTGTAACCTTGTGTGGTTAACAGTGCTCCAGTAACCACAGATGTAGTCGCCCTTGGGTATGTTGAGGGAGTCCGTTCTGCAGGTGCAGGGGTGGTATAGCTCACTCCCATGGTAGTTGGGTTTCTGTTTCTTGAGGAACTTCTTTAGGGAGCCATGATGATTTCCGTATTGGCAGTGTCCATTTATGTCCCCATCAGGTGTGCATACGGGTTCCCATTTCCCCATATCCTCCCCAGCACTTGCTGCTGCCCCTTCACACTGTGACACTCGTTCTGACTGGGGTGAGATGGGATCTCAGTGTGCTTTTGACTTGCACTTCCCTAATGGCTAAGGAGATTGAACACACATTCCTCTTTATTGGGCATTTGTTCTTCATTTCTTGAGAATGGGTCTTCTCGTCTCATCAGCGCCCATTCACAGAGGAAAGATTTAAAAATACACCCACATACTCCATATGTATAAACAACGCCTGGGACCTATGTGATGGGCACCCCCAAGATGTATGAAGCCCTTGGAGGTGCTTCCTGATAAATGCATATCTTGTGACAGCCCTTTAGATCAACTGTCCCTGGTGAGGCCCAGAGACACGTACTTCCCACACACCCAAAGGAGAGCAGACAGACACTATCTTTCAGGATACTATAGCACTGAGGACCAGCTCTGTGGAGCCCCACCAAAGAGGCTCAGTGGGAAACTGCAGCAGGAGAATGTTGGACCCAGAAGTCCGCCTTCTACCCACAAACTGTAGGAAGCCGTTTCAAAATCATGTATTATTTAACTAGCAAGCAATCCTCCAGGATGACTAAACCCACACGGTAAGTTAGTGTTTGGAAGCTGAGCACCCATTAGTGGCACTTAATGACAATGAGGGCACTATTAGATGCTCTGAGGGAACACTTACACACCCTGGCAGGCGATTCAGGGCAATCAAATTTCTCATAAATGCAGCAGTTGTTGGTGCTTTCCAGGGAGCCCCCGTGTTTTATAATTAAGATATTAGCTACCTTCACAGTGGTGTACTTCATTACCTAGAGCATGAAGCCAGCATCCTAGGCTCATGAACATGGGTCATCCCTTACAAATCAGGTAACACACACACATATACACACATATACACACATAAACACACACACACATACACACACACACACACACACACACACACACACACACACACACGAGGTCTGCACTAACCCCTGCTCTGCCCTGCAGGGAGACAAGGGGAACAGAAGCAGGAATGCACTGGTCAGTATTAGCAGCTGCTATAACAAACAAGCCCTGCATGCACATAATAGGAAGTTATAATTTCTTGCTGTCCACCAGCAAAGATCCTAAGAAACAAATTCTTCCTCTTTTTCTCCCCGTGTCCCCTCCCCACCGTCAATACATGACTGGGTAACTTCATGATTTATACAAACACATGTGTATATATGTGTATGTGTATGCATGTGTACGTATATAGTGGTATGTATGTGTGTATGTATGCATTTGTATGCATGTGTATGTATGTGAATGTATGTATATGTATATGTATACATTTATATATGTATGGTGGTTTGAACATGCTTGGTCCAGGGAATGTCACTATGAGGAGCTGAGACCTTGTTGAAGGAAGTGTGTCACTGTGGGAACGGGCAATAAGACCCTCCTAATAACAGTCTCCTCCTATTAGCCTTCAGATGAAGATGTAGAACTCTCAGCTTCTCCTGCACCATGCCTGCCTGGGTACTGCTGTGCTTCTGCTTTGATGATAATGGACTGACTCTCTGAACCTGTAAGCCAGCCCTAATTAAATGTTGTCCTTATAAGAGTTGCCTTGGTCATGGTGTCTGTTCACAGCAGTAAACTAAGATAGTATGCCCATAACAGAGACAGCCAGGCTACTGCAGTAATGAAGTGGCTGAGCAGATATGAGACAGGAATAGGTAGGATGCAGTCCTGGGGAAAACCCGCCATAATCTGAGCCATCCTCTGACCTTTTAATCCAGCTCTAGGCCCCAATCCTGCTGGGAGATGTAACCTCATTCACTCAAGGCCCCTGAGTTGACCCTGGGTGAATTCTATTTCTGGATTCTCAAGCTCATCCATATATTGCCTTGGCCAGCTCCTGTGTCATGTGTTCACTAGAGGTCTCCTAAAATCTATTTCTGGTCTCCGTCATGTTTCTGTATGCAATTCACCAAGGAGGCTTCTGGGAACAAGAACCAGAAAGGAGGAAAGCCAGGGAGTGAACCAGGATTTATTAAATGCCTTCTCAGAGAAATGAAAATTAAACACGATCATGTTTCATTCTCATTATCACTCTAAAATTAGTTTTATTGTGCTTACTAAATAGTTCAAAAACTGGAACTTGCCCAAGGCCAATTTCAAGGAAGAAATGAAAGATAAAATTAAACAGGAGACATAGGGAATCCAGGAGACAGGAAGTATTTGGAGACAGGAAGTACTGGGAGACAGAAGTATTGGGAGACAGGAAGTTACTTGGGAGAGAGAAAGGGATGGAAAAGAGGGGTGTGCACCCCTGCAATCCCAGCACTCCAAAGGCCAACACAGGAGGAGAAAGAGTTGAGACCTGCTGAGCTATGTAAAAAGACCTTGTCTGTAGGGATAATCTCTTGTGTTCTGTGTGGAAGCATCACCTGTCAATAAAAAGCTGATGGCCAATAAGCTGAGGCAGGATTAGAAGGTGAGACATACAGCAGAGAGAGGGGAGCTCTGGAAAGGAGTCAGGTGAGGGAAGATCCCCAGGACTTGGAGGAAGTCGGACATGTGAAACTGAGGAGAGGTAACCAGCTTTGTGACAGACATAGAATAGTGTAAGTGGGTTAAATAAATTACAAGCTAGCAGAAGTAAGCCTAGCTTATAGCCTAGGCATTTAATAAATAAACCCCAAAGTTATTATCCAGGAACTGGAGCATGGGTGGAAAAGCCTGCAGTTACAAATGACACTTCACATTGGGTGTCAGGTATAAAAGTATCTTTTATTTATCTGATGTAATTGTCATCTCTGAGGGTTACTGTCTCAGTCTGCTAACCTTGGGCTAGTCCTGGAAGCTTCTAGCCTCTGTACAATCTAATCTAGGCCTAGAATGTTTTCAGCCTCTAAGACTTGGTGCTGAATAAGCTCACCCTTTCTAGTTCTTTCTGGGATTTGGCTGATTGGTTCAACTCGGCTGTTATGGTTCAAACTCCTCTCCAAGTTGATTGATTGATTCAATCTGGCTTCTCTCTCTCTCTTGTTCTCTCCTGAATCTGTTTGGCCTCCTACTAACTTTGGCAAAGATTTGTTCTAATCTTCTGGCTCCTTCTGATTTTCTGGCTCATTATATATCTTCACCTGTGTCTAGCTTGTTCTCTCTCTGCAACTTGTCTCTTAACGGTCCCAGTAAAACTACCTCCTCCCTCTCTCTGCACTGCCCCTCAAGTAGCTACCCTTTCCTCTCTCTTCTCTTGAGAGGTGGCCAGATCCTATTTTGTCAAATCTTTCATCACTTTGTCTGCCACTCAGTTAAGCATAATTTTCAAACATGGGTGCTTCCTGCTACAAACTAACTTTGCATTCATTGTTTTGGATTTGTGTGTACTAAGGACATGTCTGCATTCCAGCCAGATCACACAGGCCTAGAAGGTCTTTGGATTTTATCCTAGTGGCCAAGTTGCCAGATTAAAATTCCTCTACACCTGTCTCTAAAAATACAAGATATAAAAAGATATGATGTGAGACAGGAAGTGATGAAGGACGAAAAGTGATCGAGGTAAAATTGGCCTGATTTTGCAACATATACATTTATTTGCCATCAACCTTGGCTTCCTGGGGGTGGGGAGTCCCTGTCATAGGACCAGCTACAGGACCCGGAAGTCCACTGACCAGTCAGTGCTCCTTGCCTACCACTCCCTACAGAGAAGAAATGGAGAGACGAGTGTCAGCTGCCATTCTAAACAGTCAAGAGGAAGGGCCAACATCTGGGGAAAGCTCCTTGAGTCACATTCTGACACTACTGATCACTGGGTCCATTGCACTCTCTCATGCCTCAGTTTCTCCACCTGTGAAAGTAAAATACTAACAGATGATCTCACTGGATGTATGTGAAATGTCCCAGTCCCGTGTCTGAGCAGTCAGGTGACGAGTGCTGGGAGTTTCTTCCTTACTAATTGGATGACACTTTCCTGCCAGAGTCAGGACTTTCCAGCGTTCCTCAGCAGCAGAACATGCCTCAGCTCCTCCCTGCATTGGATATTGATTTTTAGCATGAATCCCCTTAGATAAACTGCATTCAGAGCAGCAACTGCATCAAACTGACCTGAATTGATCGGGTGTGAGGATTTTCCATTAGAAGAAAATTAAGGAAATAAGTCTTCCAATATCTCAATTAAAACGATGGGAAACTGCAAAATGGGAGCGGTTGGTTTAATCTGAGGAGGCGGTGTGCTGGGGACCTTTAAGAAAAAGGCTAACGCACCACTGCAGGTGCCTCCTGCCTCCTCCGTGGCTCTGCCCTAGACACAATTTCTTCCTTGGACTTGACCACAGAAGTGGACAAGCTGCAGTGGTGTCTAGAATCTCCCCAAGATGCCAAGACACCCTCCTTGTCCACAAGTCCACAGAGAGCCAAAGGCCCCCAAGAGGCAGGATAAAATCATCCTTCCTCCCTCTATCACTGCCTGCATCGTCACTGATGTTGTTCTGCCATTATCTCCCCAGGGTGCAGACAAACAGTTTGTTCTGTACACTGGGGTTCCTTTGGCCTGGAAAACAGTACCTAGCTCTGGAAGACTAACACCACAAGTACACACACACACACACACACACACACACTGCTATCAACAACCCATTGGCTCACATGTTCAAACACTTGGTCCTCAGCTGGTGTGATGCTGTTTTGGAAGGCACCTTTACAAGGTGATAGCCTACCACCAGTTCTGCCTACCTCTCTCTGCTTCCTGGCTGGCTGTGGCTTGAGTGAGCCACAAGCTCCCACCATAAGGATTGACCCCTTTACCCTCCTACCTTGAAGACTGTACCCTTCGAACCACGCCCCAAAGTAAATCCTTCCTCCCTGATCTTGCAGTTATCAGATATTTGGTCACAGTGACACCCAGGTACCATCTCCACTCCTAGTCCTCTACCACATGACTTGGGGTTCCTCTCACAAAGGAGACGATTCTTCTTGCTCGTCCCCCTAAAATTTGGCTAAGTGAGTTCCTGTGTTCAAGAGAAGACAGCAGAAATCATGAAGTGCCATTCAGTGCCTGGTCCTAAGATTTTGTAAGGTCCTACCTCTCTCTCTGCCCACACACCTGGGACAGAATGTCTGAGACAGGACAAGTATGGAAGAGATGCAGGACAGATGTAGGCTTTCCCCAGCTGTTCCCACTGTGGCCAATCAAGATCAGGCAACCGCTAACCAGCACCAGATACCAAGGGAGCCTAGGTGAGCCAGTGGGACCCTCAGGTGATCTACAAGATAACTTGCTGTTTGTACTCTACCACCAAGGCAGAGCAGCTGATAGCACCAGGAAGAAAGTCCCTGATGGACTGACATCTCCACATGAATTGACAGAATCCATCTATTATATATACACTAAATACTAGACAGCTGGTTTAATGATTTACAGCCATTACAGAGCCTGCTTCAATATAAATATTGATATTTCACCCGTTGTAAAATTTGTTTCATTCTTTATGATTTTTTAAAAGTTGCCTTAATGTATTATTTATTTCAACTATCAAGGGTGGGGTGGTACTTTTTCTTGACATCCTGTTAAATTTCATAGCAGTTTCACCTTTACCATATTCCCAGCCCTGATTAACACATTTATTCCTTATAAAAGAATAATCCCATGAGGAAAAGGAGCATAAGCTCCAAATGAAACTGGTAGAACCCGAGCAACAAAATAAATAATATACCATGGGACTGTACCTCTAAGCATAAAATAAAAACTCGTGCTCCATACTAATGTGAATAAATGATTGAATAAACTAATGTGTGGGAATACACAAATATCCAGTGCAGAAGGACTCCAAATAATTTATGTGCCACCCTCCTCCACCAAGAGGGAGATGCAAAATATCGCATTTGAAGTCCTTCCTCATCACCAGAATAAGAGATGAAGTGAGGTGTGCAAATGACAGCCTGGCAGAGATCCCTGGAAAGCACGACCTTAGCCAGACCAAAGTCAACGTCTTGAGTGGAGCCACGCTGTCGTCAGCTGTCCCTTACCTGTGCTGGGAAAGATGCTTACATCCACTCTCTGCATCCTCCCAGAATCTGGTATCAGGAGGGTACTCTACAGGATGCCGACCCGTCTTCCTCAGCAGGGTCAAGGTCACTATAAACAAGGCAGGTCTGAGCGGCCTAAGGACAGGAGGCCTTGGTGTTGTGTCACTGCAGGGAGGGGCCTACAATGGGAAGCCGTGTGAGGTAGGAATGCAGAGGCCCGAATAGAGTACCAGCTTTCATTAATAACCACGCATCAAAACGGGTCCATTAACTTTGACAAATGTACCTTGGTAATGGAGGATGTTAGCCAGAGGAGGGTGGGATCAGGGATGTGGGGACTCACTGGATCATCTTAGCACCTTCTCTGAAAATCTAAGACTACTGAAAATAAATGCTTGAATTTTTTAACAAATTAAATACGGCTTAAGAAGATGAAGAAGATTGTCCAAGGTCACAGAGCTTATAAATGACATGGTCAGGATGATCCTCTGAGGTTGTGTTTAAACCAATAGCATAGAGCTCACCTGCACAGGCTGGGGTGCTGTGGCTAGCTTGCACAGGCTGGGATGCTGTGAGCTAGCCCGCACAGGCTGGGGTGCTTTTCCACCATAAGCAGGAATAGACAGAAAGAGGAACGGGAGGAGGAAGAGAAGGATAAAGAGGAAGAGAAGGAGGAAGAGGGGAGGGAGAAGAGGAAAGAAAGGAGGCAAACAAGGAAGAGAAAAGGAAAAATGAGGGGAGGAGGAGGAAAAGACGGAAGGGACGAGGAGGAGGCAGAGGATGAACTTCCAAGTACTGGGACAGTAACTCCAGAAAGCAGAGAGCCTCTCCCTGTTGGGCGGAGCCAGCCTCACAAACGCCTCCTGTCTCCGCCCCTCCTGATGCATATTCAGAAGCTCTCAACCACGCCGTGGCTCCTTCCTCCTCCAGCTGTGCTCACCCCATGCAGACTCCCGTGGAATCAATAGCTCGCATCCATCATTTTATCCCCACCACTTAGCAGAAGCAAAAACCACTTTGCCAAAGTGCCCTCCACTGGACAAGACATATCATCCCGTCTCTGCCGCTCACATCCATCTTCCCTGCAGTTGTTTATTAAGTGGTTTGGGGTCCTTTGAAATCGGAGATTTATTCCTCCTTCCCTCACGTTTTATTAGGGGAGGTTTATCATCAATATGAAACTTTAATACCTCCAAAGCCTCGGATTAATAGACTCATAAACCTTAATACCTGGTGCTTTATGCTCTTCATGGTGTGCTTGGCACAGATGGGGAGGGATGAGTCCATTCGATTTTCTTGTCTCCCCAACCCTGCAGGTCTGGCACTCTGGGGGACACAGATTCACCTTGATAAAGCATCCCAAGGTGGATGGGAGCTTGAAGGCTGGAATTAGAGCCAAGGGGCTTGAGGTACCGATTGCTGTCCTGATCCTTTAGTTGTGCAGTTCCAGGCTGGCTGCATTACCTCCCTGATCCTCAGCTACTTCTCTAAAGTGGAGATAAAGGCTGGAGAGATGGCTTGGTGGTTGTCTTAGTCAGGGTTTCTATTCCTGCACAAACATCATGACCAAGATGCAAGTTGGGGAGGAAAGGGTTTATTGAGCTTACACTTCCATGCTGCTGTTCATCACAAAAGGAAGTCAGGACTGGAACTCAAGCAGGTCAGGAAGCAGGAGCTGATGCAGAGGCCATGGAGGGATGTTACTTACTGGCTTGCTTGCTTCTCCTGGCTTGCTCAGCCTGCTTTCTTATAGAGCCCAAGACTACCAGCCCACAGATGGTACCACCCACAAGCCCCCCCCCTTGATCACTAATTGAGAAAATGCCTTACACCTGGATCTCATGGAGGCATTTTCTCAACTGAAACTCCTTTCTCTGTGATAACTTCAGCTTGTGTCAAGTTGACACAAAACCAGCCAGTGCAGTGGTTAAAGTATTCATTGTGAATACAGAGGACTGTAACTTATAGAGAACCTGTGTAAGTCCAGGTGGAAGTTAGGACTGCCTCTAGTTCTAGCTTCAGAATGCAGAGACAGGGGATCCACAGAGCAAGCTGGCCAAAGAGACTAGCCACATCTGGCTAGAACCTGCTTCAGTGAACAAGGTGGAAAGATCAAGGATGATTCCCAAAATCAAGGTCAGGCCACCCATGCACTCCAAACCACATACATGCTAACACACATACACATCTATGTACAACACACACAAATGGAAAAACTAAAAGTCAGTGGAAATAAAATCGGAACTTTGTGAGCAAAGCCACTAGTGTGTGTGTGTGTGTGTGTGTGTGTGTGTGTGTGTGTGTGTGTGTAGACAGGATGGGGGCAGGAAGGAAGGAAAGATAATGTATGCTACTTAGAGTGCTTGGCCTTGTTCCTGACCATGCCTGCTGCTGCATAAGCAGTATGTATTGTCATGGCCTCCCTTAATCCAATGAGCAAAGATTAACAAAGCATAAAATTCAAAGGGAAGCCTTCTCCATGGAAAAAGGGATCAACCCCCTCCCCCCCCCCCCCGCCACTCCCAAATCTCCTCTGGAGCACACACAGTCAAGAGTCAGGGAGGCCTTGGTTCCTCTCAGCCTTCTATACAGCTCCAGCCCAAGTCTCTGATGCTTAGTCACACACTGTTGTTCCACACAGGCCATTGTTTTAAATGCAGCCATTGCTGCTCCAGTGGTAAACACTGTGTTCTTCCCAAGGCTCAGGCTGAGTCCTTTGTAACTTGCTAGTTCCTTGGAAGGACGTTAGGAGAGACAGCCAGGCACACAGTGTTTCCACAGCTCCATGCAATTTGTTCTCCCTCCCAAAGGGTCTTTCTTCCGGCAACAAGTTAAGTAACTCAGCTAAGGGAAACTAATGATCACACAGACTATTTCACTTCACACGTGGCGACTCAGAACCCGAGAATAGTAACTAGTTTTCACACCAGCAGTTCTCAATTAGGGAGTCTGAAGCAGGATCCAGAGGCATTAAGATTGCCATGGCTGAGGGATGCTATAATCCCTAACATGCAGTGGCTCAGGATGGTGTGTGACATCTCTGATAACAAAAAGCTCCCAGCCCAGTGTCTACAGTGCTGAGATTTAATGGAGCACCTGCCACATGCAAACCCCAGTGTCTCATTGGTCACCTAAGAATGACATGGCATCATAACTATCTACCTGAAGGTCAGATTGCCAGCCTCATCTTCTGCCTCTTCCAGTGTTCCTGCATCCTCACCCTGGTCTCTGGACTCATCTATGCAACCCGCTTTGGCCAATTGCACAAGGCAGGAGTGACAGGGCACAGGCTGAAGGAAATGCCCTTTGGCCAGTGGTCTCAACGGTTGCACCAACTGCATGCTAACTACAAGTTGAGCCTGGAGAGGCTTCCCCAGCCGATTTGCCTCCTACCACCCAGCTAAGTCTTTGAGAATGAGATCCCTACCACTGAGACAGGGAGAAGTTAGATAACCAGCCCTCATCGCATAGCTAAGTAGGTTCAATTGCACCTGTCCAGGGCCAGGGCCGTGCTGGCTGTGTTTGTTTGTCTGCCATGGACGCCAGTGCCTCAGAACCATTCTTCTGAGGACAAAGGCTTTTGAACATCAGCATTTTGACCTCATGTTCAGTACTGTGCTCTATTCCACTTTCGATTCAGATTCTGCTTTAAGTTTTGCTCCATAAGCAGTGACTCAGGCTCTGGGCATCACCAGGAGCCTCTTGCCTGGCTTCCATATCCATCCCTGAGCACTGGATACTTTATCTCCTCGGATGCTTATTAGGCCTGCGGCTCCTCTCTGAGTATGTCTTCATCTGCTCTTTAACAGCCTAAAGACTGATCACCCATCACCATCCAACATTTCAATCAATCTGAGCCTGGAAGGCCGTAAGAGAGGAAGTTGACTCATCCTGCTTCACACCATGTTTCCAGAGCCTTGGGAAACAGCCTATGCACAACCGGGCTGAGCAAAAGTGTGATCAAAGAGAAAGTGGGCCCACTCAAACAAGGTCCTCAAGTTCAAGTGCATCGAGGGCTAGAGATTAGTGGGCAAGATGCTGAGTTTCTGCAGCCAGAGATGTGGTCAAACCCAGGCTGCTGGTTGCCATAGAAACTGCTTTCAGGTCCACTTGTCTGCAAGCAGCATAATCTTACCAGATATGAGATGGATAGCCAACCCTGGACTATATCCTGATTATAGATGACACACTCTAAGGTGGTCTGGGATGGCTCATCACGTGGTCATACTATGTGATCAGCCTTTCCCTACAGAATGGTCAGAACCTGAACTTTGCTCTTGGTCAACACAATGTGACTAAAATTTCAGTACTTAAAGATGGCAATGTCACTTGGCAGGAGCCTCTGGGGTTCTCATTCTTGTTAGCTTTGATGAGATAAACATCATACCAAGGAGAAGCAGTAATCATAGATAACATGTGAAGAGTACCCAGCTCAGAATCGAGGCTTTGGGCCTATTAGCCACAAGGCAAACTTTCCCAGTGAGGCCTCTAGGAAGATGCTAGGAGTCATGCTTACTTCAACTAAACTAGATTTGGAACCGTCTAGAAGGCACACCTGTGGGGGAGGGTTGTCTGACCAAGTGGAACCCGTAAAGGACATCTCACATTCAAACCATGACAGGAAACACAGGAGGCGTGCATAGCTAAGGGAAGAGTGGGATTTAAACATGGGCAGCCAAACTCCCGGGACAAGGTGACCAGGAAGGTAACAGATGTGGGATAAAACAGGACCTGAGCTCCAGCAGGAACACAGGAGATTTGAGGGCAGAGGTCCACGGAATATTTGAGACAGCCGCCAAATTTTGGCAGGTGGGGAGAAAATATTCACAGAAGGCATGAAAACGGAACTCATGGGAGACTTTTGATTTCCTCCCAAGAATCACAGCTTCTGAAATACCCAGGGGGCCCAGAAATCAGAGGAGATCAGGTAGAACCCTCAACACGTTGACGATGTTCCTGGGATCCAAAGATTGGGGCAGTGTGCTATGTTATACCCTGGTCCCTTCTGGCTGCCTGGTTTCCATCCTTACAGCCTACCCTCCCCTTGAAGCCCCATCTGGGGTGATTAATGGGTTTAATTTATCATTAACTTCTATGGATCTGAGTTGGGCTGAGGTGTCCTGAGAGTTATGTGTGAACAATTGGCAGAGGAGCAGAGGTCTCTGCCTGCTTACTTATTTTCATTGTGCACTAAGGACATTCCTAATTTGTTCATTTGTCTCTGGTCTGATTTCACTGCACTTGGATGGCTGGAACAGGACAAAAGATGGATGTGGGCTTAGGTTCAAGGTTCCTAGTCAGTGTTCTCAAGGGAGAGACAGTGATGTTGACAGTTCCAGAACAAGGTTGGCCAGGTAGCAGCAGGGCAGATGCAAGGGACATAGCAAGGCCAGTAATTCTTTCTCACTTCTTGTGGTGTTTGGGGGTCCAGATTCACCAGAGCCAGCCTGAAATCTAGGCAGCATTTCCCCCAACCTGACACAGATGAAGGCTGAGAAAGATGTTTTTCCCCAGGATACATGTTAAACAAAAGTCTTCACAGTAATTCACACTTATAATCCCAGTATTGCTGAAATAGGAAGTGGAGACAAGCAGATCTGTGGAGTTTGCTGGCTAGCCAGGCAGTGAGAAGTCTTGACCCAAACAAAATATTGAAGGTGCCCACAATGGTTAGTTTAAATTGTCAACTTTACATAGACTAGAATCACCTGAGAAAAGATTCTTAACTGGGGAATTGTCTAGATTGAGCTGACTTGTGGCTTGTCTGTGGAGGATTGTCTTGATTGGCTTAATTGATAGAAGGTGGAGCCTACTATGGGTGGCATCATTCCCTAGGCCTGGGCTCAGCTGTGGAAATGGTTGGGGCAGAATGGAAGGAGGTAGAGGAAAGGCCTTCAACAAAGAGATCCTGGGTGGAGACAGGAGGCTGAGCCTGGGGCTTATCTCCCAAGGGAGCCACCCACACAGTGAGACTTCAGCCCCTCCAAACATAGCCAGGGCCCCTGGGCTGCAGTCCTGGCATAAAGCACCAAGCACTCCTACCAATACAGCCACCCAAAGGGCTGCTGTCTCCCAAAGTGTGGCAGAATTCTTCTCCCTTCTCATCTTGTGGGGTATATGTAAAGACTGGAAAGGGAAAAGATGTTCTGTGTGCACTGGGTCATTAGTACAGAGCCCACATGGCTGTATGTGGACTCTCCCACAGGGACTGCCCCCCAGTGAGGGGCAGGAGGAGGCAGCAAAGATATGACCCTAGTATAGAGCTCTCTATTCCACTCACACAGATCATTCTAGGATCTGGGGTTATGATATGCTCAGAGACTCGCTGGTGGATTCTGTAGGCATCTCCCCAGTCAGGAATAGGCAGCTGACACGCTAAGAGAGCATTTTCTAGATCCCATGGGTGGCAGTGTTAACACTACATGAGATTAGCCATTGAATGGGCAGAGGGATAGACTTATGGCTCTGCAATCCCTGGCCCAGAGTCATCCAGTCCCAGAGAGATGGGACATTCTAGAATTTACTCTGAGATGTTAGAGTCAGAGAGTCTGTAAGCAAGGCGTTTGAACATCCTGCAATATCCAGTTCATGCTTTTGTTTCTCTGTCTGGTTGGTTTTGGTTGAGTTTGTTTGCTTGTGTGTTTGTTTGTCTGTCCGTTTGTTTGTTCCATGAGGATAGAAGTTTACTGAAGCACAGAGGACTAGGGGATCGGTCACAACAGCTGATATTAGAAACTGATCAATATTTCCCCAACTCACCACCATCATTTGTCCGCCCTGTTCTCAGTTCTGGACGTGATCATGCTGACTCTCTGGCAGCCCCCTCAGACCCAGAAGGCACACTTGCCCAAGTGAAAGTGTCCCCACTGTCCTCATCACCTCTCCAGCAGTGTCACACCCAGAACTGGGCGGCAGAACCCTAGTGCTAATTAATTCCAATCACGTGATATCATTGGACAATGTAAAACCAAGCTATTTTGGACACTGCAGATTTGGGCCACGTAGACAAGGGATGGTATGATCTATGGAGCACTTGGGGAACTGGAACCCTCCACTGTGTCAGCTGGTAAGCCTAAAATCAGCAGAGCAGCCCAGCAGATCAGAGACCCAGAGAAGAGTCAACATTTGTTTTGAATGCAATCTGCAAGCAGAATCAGTTTGCTTTGGTTTTTCTGAGACACAATCTGCAGCTGAGGCTGGCCTTGGACTCTAGGGATGTTGTGATCCTCCTGCCTCAGCCTCCCAAGCTCTGTGCACTGTCGTGCCTGACTGGCATTCCTTTTTATATTGGGCCTAATCTTAAGCTGGCACAATGCACTCCTTAGAAATGAGCCACTTGATGGCTTTCCCCTCCATCCACAGATGGTGCCGGTGTCTTCTGGATGCGTGTTCCCAGATTTGCATCGGCCCAGGCCCCAAAGCGCTCCTCACTTCGGCTCTGGCACTTGCAAATCAGGAGAGATCCACCTAGTCTGAGACAAGTAATAAAAACTGTGTCCTCCTTCACAATGCTGGACTCCATTGAGCTGCGTCAAAGACCTAACTTCCCTCCAGGCCAGGTCTAGCTTCTGCATTCAGTTAGCTGGGTCTTCTTCACTAAAGAAAGGGCTAGCTCTTATATTCTCTCTCTCTCTCTCTCTCTCTCTCTCTCTCTCTCTCTCTCTCGCTCTCGCTCTCGCTCTCTCTCTCTCTGTGTGTGTGTGTGTGTGTGTGTGTGTGTGTGTGTGTGTGTGTGTTCATGTGGATATATGTACCGTGAACATGTGTGCAGACACACAGAGACAAAGGTCAACCTTCAATGTCATTTCTTAAGCACTGTCCAACTTGTTTGTTGAGACAAGGTCTCTCATTGGACTGGATCTCATTGAGCATGCTAAGCTGACTGGCCAGAGAGCTCCAAGGATCCACCAGTCTCCCCCTCTGCAGGTCTAGGATTACAAGTGTCTCTATGCTGATTTTTACATGACTTTGGGGGATTTAAGTCAATGCTTGTAATCTAAGCATTTCCCAACTGAGCCATCTCCCCAACCCTTGGTCTTTGTTCTTTATGAGCCCAAGTACAGAGAGGCTTTAACAGGTTAATGCCTCATACACCACCTGGCACCTAGCAGGCACTTGCCAGCTGTAATTGTCACACAAGTTCCCGTGTGTTGATGCCTGTTTGGTCAAAGTGGGCCACAAGGGCTTCCCTGAAGATATATGACAAGATACAGAGGTTCTCAAAAGAGAAAGGTGGGTGGGTTGCACAGAAGGATCAGTGCTGGGACAGAGCAGTGTGGTCCTAATAGTGAGCACCATCCACCCATCTCTGGCCTAGATACAAACACAAACGCTGACAGCATCTTTGGTAACCAGATCCAGAGCCAAGCCAGGCAGGCGTCTCACAGCTGAGTCCCAGGATCAATGCTCCTGGCAGGCCCACCATCTCCCAACTGGCAGCTGTCGGGCCCAGGGAGGCTGCCCATACTAAACTCCCAGCTCTGGGGACCAGGGAGGGATGGTGGTAATTGGGTTACATGCTTCAAGGATGCGGCTGCTCCTGGCAAGGCCACAAATTGAGTTTGAAATAAGTAATCCAGAGCCAAGCCACTTACGCTGTGAACAAAAAGGCCTGCTTGGCAGGTCTTCCCATCCTCTCTTCCTCTGGGGACACGGCCCCAAGTCCCAGAATGGCTGGGAGAGAGCCACAAGCCAGCCCTAGAGGTACAGGGAGCCAGATTCCTGCAATAATGGAGGAGGGGCAGGTGACACTCACTCCCCAGAGAAGGGAAGAAGCTGAGGCAGAACAAATAAATCCACAGTGATGGGCTCAGATCAGAGGTTGCCTAGGGCTGGGGGAGGGAAGACTGGGGATCTGATGGCTGAAACATGTTGAGTTCTTGCAGGTAATGGAAATGTTCTAAAATGCATGGGGGCGGTTGCAAAACCACACTGTCTTGTACATGTTAAACAGGCAAATTATACTTCTCAAGGAAGCTTCCATTCAAGATAGCTATGGGTCAGAACTCAGGGCTGTAGAACCCATGTGTGCACCCCAAATACACACTAATAATAAACAAAATAAACTTTTAAAAAATATTCCATTCCTATATCCATTCATTCTCCTGCAATTTCATTTGTCTTCACAGCTGAATAAAATTCCATTATGTGCATGCGAGTTTCCATTATCTGTCCATCTGATGGTGGACATTTAGGCTGCTTCCATTTCCTGCCTTCTGAATAGAGCAGAGAAACAAAAACCACATGTTCTCTCTCATATGCACACTCTGACTTGTAATGTATACATAAAAACGGCCGTGTACGCGTGGGTAAAAGCCTGCGTGACTAGGAAGATGACCAAGAGAGGCTGAGAAATGGAGCTAGGAATGGTGCTAGGAAAGGAGAGGGGCGGGGCTATGCGGAGAAGACAAAGGGGAGCCCAGAAATAGAAAGGAGACTTAGGGGAGGAAACGAGGGGTACTTGGGGTAGCAGGGGTGGAGGACATGAGGAGGAAGGAGAATCTATTGAAACGCACTGTGTCTGAAAACACCGTAATAGTATTTAATATTCTGTATTATAATTTTAAAAATCAATGAAAAATTAAAATATCAAAATCAAATGATAGAAAAAAATAGAAAAACAAAGTTCTCGATCAAAATAAGAGAAGACCGTTGAGATGGCTCATTGGGTAGAGGCACCTGCCACCAAGCCTGACATGACCTGAATTTGTTCCCCAGGACACACATAGTGGAATCAGGGAATTGACTCCCACACGTGTCCTCTGACCTCCAAACTTGTAATGGTTCTTGTACACGCTCCCACACCCAATAAATAAGTAAATAAATAAATAAACGAAATGCAAAGAGAGTGAGAGAGAAGAGGGAGGGAGGTTGTGAGCCAGCATGACTTCTCACAGATACAACTTTCTCCTCAAAACTAAAAGTCTCAGATCCTGCCATAATAGTAGAAGTTTGCAAAGACGAATAAATCAAAACCCGCAGCCCAGACAGGTTAATCCCGGTGCTTGAACCCGCGCAGCAGGACGCAAAAGCCCTGGGATTCTGCCCCAGCGCTGTGATCCCAGGGGGGTAAGAAAAAAAATCTCAGGTTTTTCAGCTCCAGGCTTTTCACCTCTGACCAATAAGCAGCTTAGCTTGCAGAGAACCGGGAAGGAAGGTCGAAGATTGTAGGAGGGTTATGTGATTGGGGGATACTTCGAAGTAGAAAAGTGAAAACAAAGCAGTCCATTTCTCCCTCCGGGCCGGGAAGGCTCTGCTAAGGCTGTGATTACTCGTCCAGGCTCCAGTGTGCAGAGTCTAGGCAACCATCTGCAAACCTTGTAACTCAATAGAGAACTTGCTAACAGCGTTGGTGCCTGCTGTGGGCTGTCATCGCCAGCTTCAGCCTGCTCCAGTGTGACCACGGGGAGATAACCCGCCCGAGGCTGTGGGTCTCCTTATACTCCCCCTCATCCACCCCTCACAGACTGGCTTCCCTGGGCTTCTGCTGCCACCTACAGGACTCGAGGCGAAAGGCAGGTCTCCGGCCAGGATCAAGGCGCAGCAATTGGAACCTGGGTCCCAACACCAAGTCCTTCTCTGGACCCTCATGAAGCCTTAGGAAGCCTGTGCAGGAGCCTCCTCCACACGCCCCCAGGCCCCATCCACTGGGAAGCCTCCTAACTGTCTGCTCTCCCACTGTGCTGGAGGACATCCACACCATACCTTTGAGGAGACTGCAGGCCACCAGGAGCCACTTGCACGTGGCCACCACAGGGACATTCAGAGTCCCCACGTAGGAACCAGCCTGAGGACACCTGATCGGAGGCAGCAGGGCAGTGAGTCACAGGGACAGAGGACTTCAGGTGGTGTTCTGTGACCCTCTTTCAAGCCTCTCTTGTCCTACCTGTTTTCCCCACGGGTACTTCTCCTGCGGGAGCAACAGCAGAGCGGTTTCACCGGAAGATGGCGCAAAGGCGCCAGCTCGACTCTCTCCTCCCGTTCTTAAGAAACCACTGATACCTACCTACACAGGGCCCAGCCCTTATGACCTCAGTTCATTCCATTTGGCCACAGATATGAGTTAGGGATAGGGTTTCCAGGACAGAGCTTTCCAACCATAGTCCGATGCTCAGAACCAGTTTCTCTCTCCCTGTCTCAGACCTACTCCTCCATCTAAAAATTCTTTGGCTTCCTCTAGGTTAGAAACGCCAGTAAGGGAATAAGAAAGCTGTTTGTAAGGAGGTGCCTCAATCAGCAAGTGCTTGCGACACACGCATGAACATAAAGACCTGGGTTTGATCCCAGTAGTCCATGGGGGGCGGGGGTAAGGGGTGGAAGGTGGGGGTGGGGAGCAGGCACTCTGGTCCACACCTGCAATCATAGTCTGGGGAGATAGAGACAGGAGGTCCCTGGGACTCACTAGCCCCAAGATTTGAGGGCAGCGCCTAAGGTTGACTGGCCTCCACATGCACACACGTGTGCACCCATACACAAATGAACACACATACACAGTGGGGGGATCCCTGTTGAACATGCAGCACATATCAAGGTCTCAGAGTATTTCAGAACCCACGAAAGACAGGCCACCTGGACCCACAAAAGCCTTGAACACCTAACTAAATGTAGTTGGGTTTGCTGAGAGCTGTGTACCAGGCATGACCGATGTGACAGGAAAAGCACCTGTCTTATCAAAGAGGAAAAGGCTCCAAAGGATTTCAAAGATAATAATAGCAAAATAAATTTCGAGAACAGATCTAAATGCGCCAAGCTCGGCAAGCGATGAAAATTACCATCCCTGCCAGTAGAAATGTCAATTCAAACTTCATTTGTAAAATGGTTCGGGCTCTGATTGCAAAATTATTATTTCATATGAGAAAGAGAACTGTGTAGATAAAGAGAGGGAGGCGAAGTTTAAAAAAAAAAAAAAAAAAAAAGCCAATTTCCTCAAATATCCCCCTCCCCCAAAACAAAGCAAAACAAATTTAACATTAAAAGTTGCTCGGGATAATTGCAGATGTAAATATCACTTAGCACAGATGCTGAGAGTAAAATGTAATTATGACTCATGGGGAATCGATGGCAGCCGATGATAAAATCCATGGTCTGGATCTTTCTGCTAAGCAGAAATGGATTCACACTCTGGCTGTGGTTTATGTGCTTTTTAATTGAAAATGAGCTATACGTAGAAATTCATTTCAACCAGAAATGGGGTAACTGCTGCAAGTAAATACACAGCAGTTCTAAGAGCTGAACTCTCAGGCGAGGCCAGACTGTCCAAGGATGGACCCTTCTCCACCCCAAAGATACCCCTGCTCTTCAAAGTGTTTACTGAGCCCTGCTCCACCCCAGCCTTGTGGTCCAAGCTGTGGCCAAAGGAGGTCTGACTCATGCCTCCCCACCCAAGGACCACCAAATAATGAAGCAGGATAATGTCTGAATAAAATACTCAACATTGTGATTTGAGTCCAAATTATTCCCCATAGGCTCATGAGTTGAGTGCATGGTCTCCAGCAGATGGCGCTGTTTGGGGAGTTTGTGGGAGCTTTAGGCAGTGGGACCTGGCTAGGGAGGGAGAGTGGCTAGAAGGCAGGCTTTGCCGGGTTAGCACAACCCCACTTCTGGCCTGAGTGCTCTCTAAGGTGCTTGAGATGGTCACCCCAGATGCCCACCCTGGGATTGGGTGTCTGAGTCCACCCCACTTTCACCTGGGTCCTGCCCCCTTTCCTTTACTCCACTGTGTCATTGCAAACATTTCTGCCAACTCCCCAAAGGAAGTGGCTCTTCCTCATTGGCTTATGAACTCAACAAATGGTCCAACTCAGAGAGACCTTAGGGGAAAGGAAGGAAGCGTAGAAACAAGACCTTCTACCATTGTCCCCTCTGCCCATAGACTACAGAGCTCACTGAAGCTGTCCCCAAGCAGACACTCAGACTTTTGGGCACAAAGGTCCATTGACTCCCCCTAAGTCCATTGTCACCCAAACCATGTGGTAGCTCTCAGACAGTATTTCCTTGTCTCCTCAGCATGGAAAGACCAGTCTAGCAAGTCTCCCTGACACCAGGCCACACAATTTGCATACCCTGTAGTCAAGACTGGAATTTAAATGCTGGAATTCAGGGAAGAAGCTGTTGAGGTGAGGACAGGATTCATCAATCAGACAGCACAGAATTATCGAATTATCTGGAAGAATGCATGAAACAAATTCAGGTTCAGGAGCTAGGAAGATAATCAGTAAAATATCGGCTGAGCAAAGGTGAGGGCCTGAGTTCTGCCTCCCATGTGGGAAGCCAGGCATGGTGGCACATGACTGTAATCCTAGCACTAGGTGTAGCCGGCAGATAGGGAGATCCTTGGGGGCTTGCTGGCCACCCAGCCTAGCCAATCGGTGATTTCCAGGCTCACTAATAGACCCTGTCTCAAGAAATAAGGTGGAGAAAAACCGAGAAAGACATAGGGCATCAACCCCTGCCCTACACACACACACACACACACACACACACACACACACACACACACACACACAACATGTACACACAAAGTTCAAACTCAGCTTCTTTATGCTGCTCTGGCAAGGATGTATCACCCAGATTATAAATTAGACAAGGACACATTGTCTCCAAGCTGGGGCCAGCCCCAGCTCCACCATGAAGAGAGCTCCTCTGGAATCCTCATGGCCAGAGAGAAGCCTGTTCATCACCTGCCTTCTTAAATCCCTTTTTTATTCCTTTGCTCCTCTGCTCTCCCCTCACTGTCTGCTCTGGAGCAACAACAAACATGACAGGGTGGCTCATTTTGTATTTTGGCTACGGTAGCAAAAACACCTTTCCTCAAACTAGCACAAAGGGAAAGATTTAATCAGTCTCTGGTGTGGTTACCTGTGCGTGTGCTCAGGGTCTCTAATAGAGGCAATGGAGACATTTTCAGACATTAAACTTTAATGAGCAGAGAACATACTGCTGCATCAACGCTCAGCCTAGCCTCACTCGGGAAAAGCAAGGCAGCTCCATCCATCTTGCCAGATCTGAGCTGTCATTCATGTACCATTCCCATTACATTTGTCCAGCTTGGTTATGCCTGGGCAACACTGTTAATCAGTGCCAGGAAACACCAACCAATAAGGGGAGAAGTGGCAGCTGAGCCAACTGAGGCAGAGCTCTGTCCCCTTCCCCCCCCCCTACCCTCTCCCCCACCTCTCTCTGTGTATGTGCCTAACTTCAAGCTCCACCATGAAGAAAAAAGTGGAAGTAGTTCTTACTAAGGATTGAGGATTCCTGATCCAAAAAATCCAAATTCCTGGGCACTAACACAATGCCACAAATAGAAATTTCCATAGCTAAGCAGGGTCAGGGCTCAGCAGTCGAGGGCCTGCCTAAGATCCCCCAGTAGGGGCCAAGGAAATGACTCAGTGATGGAGCACTTGCTAGCACAAGCAAGGCCCTGGGTTCCATCCCTAGTACTGGATAAAGAAAGAAAAAGTCTACTCTTACTCAAAAATAACCATTCTGAATTTTTTTTTTTTTACAAAGTTGCCTTTGGATATGTGTGTAAGGGTACCTGAAACACAAACAAGTTTTGTGCTTAAGTCCTATCTCCAAGGTTATGAATTCATAAATATCTCAACATCTGCAGACATCACCAATCCAAACCACTTGTGATCTAACATGTTTGGGATGAAGGATGCTCGAACCTGTGAATTCTAACAGCCCAGGTCTTAGGTGGACTTGCTCTCCAGAACAGGAAGCCTACAGGGAATTGCCCTCCAATCCCACCCTTTCTTTGGCTCACTCAGACTCTATGGAGTCAGGTGGTCACCGGCTGCAACTTTTGCGACCAAGAGCCACAAGAAATCCCTTCCTTTTCAGTTGTCATCCCTGGTCTTTGTCACAGCAACAAAGTCTCAAGGATGCTGTAAAGTTGTCTGGAGGAAGATAAAACCAGGACAGGAGTGAAACCCGAGATAGCAGCCCTGGGTACAAGGATTGCCTGAGCTAGGCGTTCACGGACAAGCTCTTATTATACAAAGCTCCACTGTCCCTGTCACGCCAGATCAGCTCTGCACACACAATGTGAAAGCAGACACAAGAATGTGGGAATAAGGGTGTGGCCACGTTCCAATAACCTTTTTTTAGACAAACACTAGCAGGGCCCATGCTCCTACAGGTAATTCAGGTCTATTACAACTCAGGCTGCCCCAGCTATGAGGATGTCTGCCACACGGTGAACATATCCACCTCTCATGTAAGAAGCCAGGTAGAAAACACACATTACTGGTGACTCCATGGATAGGAAGTTGGGCATGGGTAAAATGCCCATGGCTCTAGGGCTTGAAAAACAATTGGGGGCGTGGTTCTGAGTGGGTGGTAACACCACTGACCTCCAAATCCATTGGTTCAGAGTCTCCGATTCTATTTCTGTTGATGAAACCAGCCACACATTGAAAACATACTTGTTTGCTTATATAGACTTGAATTGTTGAATTGTTAGTATTCACTAAACAATCCAGCATAGACAGACAGACAAACAGACAGACAGACAGACTGTCTCCCTGGCAGTCACATCACTGTGTTGGTAGTTAAAAGGCATCTGGAGATGGTGTAGACAATGGTGGGCGTATGGGGCTTATAAGGAATTCTGGAACTTGCTATAGAAGAGATTGGTACATCTTTGGGTCTGTGTACCCATGGTTATCCCGAACCAAACTTCTATGGATCTCAGGGAACAAGGAATCCACTGCTAGGCAAGGATTTCGTGTCCACTGTGAGTCTGTCCTATGGAAAATTTTCAGGCTTTCCTCTTGGGATCTGTTACCTATACAAATATTAGTGCTTTGCTTGGATTTAAAAGAAGAAAAGTTCACCAAAAGTTAAAACAAAAGCAAAAAACACTAGTCGTGCTCAAAGTCTGAGGTAGCTGTTCCTCTACTCACAGCCTGCAGGGGGCGCCACGGCCTCATGAACTCGGCTCTGGTTGAAGGACTAGGCTGATCTGGCCTCCCAGATAATTCAAAACTAGAGGATCCTGTAGGTTCAAAGCTGGTAGAAGAGAGGCCCTGGGAGCCCAGCTGGCCACTCTTGCCTCCCCAGTCAGGAGTGTAACAAGCTGAATATTCCTCTCTGTTAGCACCCTAGAGAAATTCTTCAAGAAAGAAGCCAGGTAGTAATGCTCCATTCTCAGAATCTCTTCCTCCTCCCCTCTGGAAGTCCCAGCGCATACAAGGGAACATGTAGCTTACTGGCAGGGCAATCTGCTTCCAAATCATTGCTCTGGCACTGGGACACCGGCGGGGAGGGGGGGCAGGGTGACCTTGAGCAGCTCTTGATTGCTGCTTGCTGTTCTATGGGAGGTGGCCCCAGTGACCTCACAGAGTCTTGTGAGGACTTAATGAGGTCAAATGTGCTCATCCCAGAGCTGGGTAAAGCACTTGCCGAACAAGTGTAAGGACAAGTTTGGATCCCCAGCAGCCATGCAGAGTTGGCCGTGGGAGTGTGCATGTGACACCCAGGCAATCCCATGGGAAGGTGGGAAGCAGACACAGACCAACTAGCCTGGCCTATGCAGAGAATGAGATGCGGTCTGAAATAAGGTAGGAGTGAGGACTGACACGCAAACACACATGACACACATGGTGTGGGTGAGTGACTACTGTAGAGCCGTGTCAGCCTCCCTTTGTCACCTGCAACTTGCCACCACAGTGAACTAGGAGAGCCTAGCTCAGATGCCCATTTGCAGGTACCCATGTGGCCACAGAGGGTGAGAAATCACATCCCCTGTCCCTTATATTCCAGAACCTGTGACACAGCAACTAAGGACAGCCCCGGTCAGTGCCCACAGCTCAAGGCCAGCGGGCTAGCAGCACAAAATACCACAGTAGGACTCAATAGACCTGCCCTGAGACTGACCTCCCTCCAGTTGCTCCAGCTGTGAGGTATCCTCTCAGTCAGCACTTCTGGAGCCAAGAAGGCCAGCAGGTCCTGGTATACAAAACAAGAGATGGTTGGAGAGTCCAGACTGACCTCTGTGTCCTGCTTGTCATCAAATCAGCTGTGTAACTTTAGGAAGCAACTGGACCTCTTCATCTCTGTCCTCACAAGGAAATCCCCCATGGTAGGGTGGCCAGAACAGTGAGAGTCCTTCTCGGTCATGAAAGAGAACCCAGGCAGGTTTCTGGTCCTTGGCTAGGAAGTACAGAGTTTCAGGATGTTATAGTGCCAGCCAGAGGCAAGGATGCTGTGCACTCATGCAAAACAGCAGATGCTGGTGTCACTGCTTGTCAGACAAAGACACTGAGAGGAAAGACCAAGACTCCCTCTTGCCCAAGGTCACAAAGTGCTAAAGTTGAAATGTGAGTCCCAACCTGCCGGGTGTGGTTTGGGTTTTGAGACAGGCTGTTGTGATGTAGCCCAGACTAGACACAAACTCACAATCTTCCTGCCTCAGCCTCCCAAGGACTGAGATCACAGGCTTGTGTGTGCGCGCACACACACACACACACACACACACACACACCACCCAGAAATGTTCTTCTAGCTCACCTGTCTATGTCAGAATTGAACTTGTCCCAGGACCCAGCCCTTGGATGTAAGCTGTGTACTATAGGATGACTACATCCATTTTCTGTTCTCTATCTGGAACACGTGATGGTCCACAGACTTGGGAACAATCAGGCGTGGTCATTGAGAGGGCTCAGGGGACAAAGATGGATGATGCCAGCTGTCACCTTGGAACCCCCACAATGCCCTTATACACAGCCACCTCTATGTCCTGCCCATGGAGCTGCAGCGTCAGGTGGAGCTGGGTACCAGGCTTGGCTCTGCTGCCTACCAACTGACTATGGATGAATCAGGGCAGCCTCATGTGCCTGAGCATCATCACATGGGAAAGCACGACTAATTCCAGAAGAGAATTTGCCAGGAAACATCCTTTCCACGACTCCATGACATGTGGCTCACCACCAATGCCAACACCAACAGCACCCCCACCACCACCATCATCATGACCACCGTCACCGCTGATATCCATCATCACCACACCCCATCATCATCCTTACCATATCACACTCACATACCACCATTCCCACATAACAATCACAACCGTCACCACTACCACCGTAAGTATCACCATGGTGATCACTACTGTCACCATCACCATCCTTACTACTGTCTTTTCTTTGTGTTGGTCTAGAAAACAATGTAGGAAGGCATAACCATTGCCTTGCTTGCTCTTGAGACTCCACAAACCACAGGTTGAAAACCAGGCTCCATCTCCAACACTCACCAAGAAAAAGAATTATCTTTTATCCTTCTTCACTCATCTGTTTTTCATGCACAAACCCCATTCCCTCCATCTTGGGTACCCACTTGTAACCCTCTTGGTAGGAGCAAAGACATTCTATATAGAACGTAGTCGATTGTGCTCCTCCCTTTGTCTGCACTGAGGAGGTTGAGGCAGGAAGAACATGACTTCTAAGTCAGTCTAGGCTACACAGAGAGAATCTGTCTCAAAAACAAATAACCCTAAAAACAAAAAACAAAAACAAAAGGTTTGGGATACCCAAGTGGAAGAGCACTTGCCTTGCATGGGCAAAGGCCTGGGACCTCCATCCCCGGCAAAGTAAGGCCGACTCTATCTCCTCTTCCAGGACAAATGGCCATAAGAGAGAAGATAGGCACACTGTGAAGCAAGATGATATCCTCCAGACCTGACATCATGTTTTCACTAAACTTTTCGTGAGAAGTACATGGCTGATAGAGAAATGGCTATGCGTCTGTACATGGATGCTGACATCACTTATCAACCTGTCTGTGCTGAGAGGCACCTGGGAGATTGCTAAAGCATACTGCTGTCTGTGATGGTGTTTCCAGAGACGGTCGGATTCATGACATGATGGCATGATTAGAAGCGAGTAAAGAGTAGGTGGGGCCTGGGGACAAAGCAGATCCCTAGGTGTTGGGAGCCTGTCCTTGGGAGCTGTGTATTTCCATGACCCATTTCTACATTTCATTTCTCTGTGTCCTGTGATGTGTGTAACCATGAGCCCATTCAAGCCCTCCCATAGGTTGTTTATGCAGGCCTGGTCTTCTGAGTTCAGTCCCTGACAGTTCTCCTCTCATCTCCATATGAATGCTGTGGCTCCTGAACTACATATGTGCTGTATGCTTGCACGCACACACAGAGAGAGGGGGGAGGGGGAGGGGGAGAGGGAAGGAGAGGGGGAGAGAGAGGGGGAGAGGTAGGGAGGGAGAATAAATCAACTTTTACGCTTTGAAAAGAGGATTTTAAGGCTACAGAAACGGCTTGGTGGCTAGGACAACTTGTTCCCAGTACTTATATGAAAAGCCAGGCATGGCTATATGCATGGCTGTAACTACAGTACTGTTCTAAGCAGAGGCAGGAGAACTGCTGAAGCTTGCTGGGTGCCAACCTAACTCCAGATTCAGTGAGAGATGCTGTCTCAAGGGACCAAGGTAAGCTAAGCAGGACAATGACACCCTTTTCTAGCTTTTCATGAGTGCATACTACACACCACATATAACATCACAACACACACGCACGCACATGCACACATGCACACAAATATGAAATGTCCCCAACAGGCCCACATGTTTGAGCACTTGAATCCCCAGTTGCTGATGCTATTTGGAAGGCTATGGAACCTTTGGGTCCCTCACTGGCAGGTGAAGCCACCAGGGTCAGGCCTTGAGGGTTATAGCCTGACCAGACTCCTGTTTCCTCCTAAGAGAGGAACAAGTCCCACTCCGAGCCTATGAACACACCGGAGTTTATAACTATCCTGCTCTCTCCTTCCTCATCCTATGACTTGACAGCTCTCTGCTGCCCAAATCCAGTTAAAAACCAGTGTGGTGCTGTGGTTTACACAAAGAAACCTCCATGATGTAGTGCAAGGAAGAGAAAAGAGAGTGTGGCTAAAGAAGCCAGCAAATACTAAGTCCCCCTCTACCCATCCATCACTTAATCTAGTCATCATCCATCCATCATCCATCCATCCATCCATCATCCATCCACCCATCATCCATCCATCCATCCATCCATCCATCATCCATCCATCCATCCATCATCCATCCATCCATCCATCATCCATCCATCCATCCATCCATCCATCACCATCCATCCATCCATCCATCCATCCATCCATCACCATTCATCCATCCATCCATCCATCACCATCCATCCGTCCATCCATCATCCATCCATCCATCCATCCATCCATCCATCACCATCCATCCATCCATCCATCCATCACCATTCATCCATCCATTCATCCATCACCATCCATCCGTCCATCAACCATCCATCCATCATCCATCCATCCATCCATCACCATCCATCCATCCATCCATCCATCACCATCCATCCATCCATCACCATCCATCCATCATCCATCCATCCATCCATCATCCATCCATCCATCATCCATCCATCCATCATCCATCCATCCATCATCCATCCATCCATCCATCCATCCATCACCATCCATCTATCCATCCATCGATTACCATCCATCCATCCATCCATCACCATCCATCTGTCCATCAACCATCCATCCATCATCCATCCATCCATCCATCACCATCCATCCATCCATCACCATCCGTCCATCCATCCATCCATCCATCCATCCATCCATCCATCCATCCATCCATCATCCAGGAACAGTCATCTACCCATTCATCCATTAATCCATCCAGTTGTCCATCTATCTAGGTATCCAACTAGTCAAGCCATTCCATCCATTCATTCTATCCATTCATCCAACACATACATACATGCATACATGCATACATACATACATACATACATACATACACGTACATCCTACCCATCCCTCTACCCATCCATCCATCCACCCATCCATTCTATCCATCCATTCATTTATTCTGCCCATCCACCCATCTACCCACACACCCACTGAGCCAGTCAGTCAGTCAGCCATTCTACCCATCCATCCATCCATCTATCCATCCATCCATCCATCTGTCCATCCACCTGTCCATCCATAACTCCATCCAATCACCCATTCATCATTCAATCCATTCATTCCATCACTTCATCCAGGCCCCCAGTTCTCAGTCATCCATGCACCCAGCTATTCATCCACCTGTCCATCCGTCCATCTCTCCATCTTCTTCATCTTTGAATCCTATCCATTCTGCATTTATAGTGTCCAATGAGAATGACCTGGCCCATTTTTCAAAAGCCTGTGTTTCATGCTAAATGTGATGATTCGCTAAAAACACACTTCTCCGTGTACCAGTCTTTCACTGTCTGGAGCTTTAGATGGTCCAGGTAATCAATAACACTGCAGCTCTGACTCCAAATTAAATCACTGCATATTTATTATCCATTACTAGAAGGCCAGCTGGGAGCCCTGCCTCAGGACCAGGCATTCCTTCTCTCTGGCATCCTCAAAGTATCCAGGGGCTTGCATCTGAAGGTACAAATGTCACTTAGCTTTCTGAAAGCCGTTCTCTAGCATGAATTGGAATGAAAACTGACAAAGCTGTGAAATTTGATCCGCCATGAGCCCCTGGAGTGGGTAGTGTTTGGCTGTGGACTCCTCTGTCACCTGCTCCTCCCAGAATGTTGGGGACAAAGAATTTCAGCTCGATGGGCTGCATGCAGATTGTTTCTCTTCTGAGGAGCCAGGGAACACATTGGCATGGCTGCCTACAAGTGGGCAGTCAGGCACTCAAAGAGTGAGCAGATAGAACTGTGTGTTGCCTTTCTGGCAGATCGTGGCAGGGTGGGGAGATGGGAGAACACTGAAACCAGATGTTCTGTACAGCAATCTCCTCTGTCACAATCACGAATCTCCAGGGAGTTTTTTCAGGAATCAGAAAGCTATGCCCCACCCACAGTAGCAACTGTCCCTACAGTCAACTCTTTAAATATGACAGTCTGAAATGGTGTACACCTGGTGTACACCAGTAGGATGGCACCTAAGGCAGATGGAGTCCGAATCCTGAAGATTAGTTTACCTGAAAATTAGTGTAGTGGCTATTTCTGATTGTCAACTTGACTATATCTGGAGTGAACTACAATCCAGAATTAGAAGGCTCATCTGTGATCCAGATCTTGAGACTGGAAGACGCAAGTTTCTGACATGGATCTTGGCATGGAAATCTTGTGGCATAGTGGCCATGAAAAGCTTAGGCCCAGGCAAAGTAGTATACACCCTTAATCCCAGGAGACTGAGGCAAGGAGATCTCTGAGTTCAAGGTCAGTCTGGAACAAAGCAAGTCCCAGATCCAGGCGTGGTGGTACACACCTCTAATCTGGGCCACACCTTCTGCTGAAGACCTACATAAGGACATTGGAAGAAGGAAGATTCACTCTTCTTCCCCTGCGTGCTTTGTGGGACTGAGCAACTGCTAGATCCTTGGACTCTCATTCATAGCTGCTGCTGACCATTGTTGGGGAGTTGGACTACAGACTGTAAGTCATCAATAAATTCCCTTACTATATAGAGACTACCCGTAAGTTCTGTGACTCTAGAGAACCATGACTAATATAATTAGTTTGAAGACAAATGAATCTCTGAAGATTAGTTTACCACAGAGCCTCCAGTTCCACACACCAGCAATGAAGAGACAGTCTACATACTTATTTCAGCCACATGGGCAAAGTCAGGGGATCCCCAGATTGCAAGTGATAACTCAGAACACCTGACAAGGAAGGCACTCTGTCCTCGGAACAGTGGAACACTCACAGTCTGACCCTCAAGAGCTGACTTAGCTATGACATTAGATTCATCTTCAGTGTCTCCCACCCATAGAGAATGGTGGGAGTTTTAAAAATCTTCTGAAAGAAATTTTATAAACTATCTGAAGCCTGGGGAGATGTCTCCGCCAAATGCTCTCTGCACAAGGGACCTGACTTCAGTCTCTAGACCTGACATCGAAAGCCAGGTACAGGGGTGCACATCTGTAATTCCAGAGCTGGAGAAGCAGAGACAAGCAGATCCTTGGAGCTTGCTGGACAGCCAATCTAGTCTACTCAGTGAGTTTCAGACCTGTAAGTGTTGAGGTTTGGTCTTTTGTTATCTATTGTAATGCTAAGCGCGAGCCCTCAGGACTGGTTGTCAGACACTAGCTAAGTGGCCCTGCTCCCAAGTTATTTCTGATTGGTAAATAAAGATGCCAGCAGCCAATAGTTGGACAGTTTAGGTTTCGTGGGCTTGAGGTCTAAGAAGAACTATGAAGAGAGAAGAAGGTGCAGGAGGAGAAGGAGAAGCTGCCATGGGTTAGGAATCAAGAAAATGTGGCCCCGAGGACTGGCCAATAGGAGTTAAGAGCAGCCCAGATAAAGCATGCTAAGTGGTAATAATTCGGGATTGTCTATAGGAAAGTAGATTCTAACAGCATAGAGACTAGGTATCTGCCCAGCTTTTGTACTGTTTAAGGTTTATTCTAAAAATAAAGGCTATGTGTGTCTTTTATTTGGGAACTAAAGGGTCAAAGGTGGGGTAGAAACCCTGGGTTGGAATTAATAATTTCCACAACAACTAAGGGATCCTGTCTCAAAAAAACAAGGTGGGCTGGGAGATGGTTCATTCCACACAAGCCTGGTGACAGAGTGTAGATACCAGACTCCACAGAAAACCTGACATTAGCTGAGGATGGATGGCTGAGACTCCAGAATCTCCATGAGCTCACAGGCAGCTAGTGTGACTTATGCAGTGATGAAGACCATGCCTCAGACCAGAAGGAAAGGCCAGGAGTGACATTCGAAGGTTGTCCTCTGATCTCCATGTATACAGTGTAGCACGCACTTGCCTACACTCATACACTTACACAGAAAAACAGGGGCACCATCCAAGAAGTGACAGCCAAGTTGTCCTTTGACCACCGTACACGTTGTTACCTGCCCATGAATGTGCATAGCCCTGAGCATACACATGTGAATAAAATACACACATCAAGTATTTACCAGGATGTTGAGTATTCATGTTTCATATTAAAGATTCTGATAAATGTAATCAACCTTTCAACCAAATATATGACCACAGAATCATTACTATCATATTAAAAACAAAAATTCTTCTGGGGACCTGAGGAGCTGGGTCATTGTTCAGAACTTCTGGGTCCCACCCCATAAACACCTCTGTCTTAGTCACTGTTCTAGTGTTGTGAAGGGACACCATGATCAAAGCAACTCTTGTGAAAGAAAGCACTTAACTGGTCCCTGACTACAGTTTCAGAGACTTAGTCCATTCTCATCAAGGTGGGGAGCATGGCCACACGCAGCCAGGCCCTGGAGCAGTGGCTGAGAGCTACACTCTAATCTACAGGCAGAGAGAGTCTGGGCCTGGCCTAATCCTATCAAAGAGGGACACTCCCTGGTTACTAAGCAGTCAAATATACAAGACTATGGGGACTATCCTTATTCAAACCACCACACCTTCTGTTTCAGTTAGGGTTTCATTGCTGTGAACACACACCATGACCAGGGCAACTCTTATAAAGGACAACATGTAATTGAGGCTTGCTTACAGGTTCAGAGGTTCAGTCCATTATCATTATGGCAGGAAACATGGCAGCATCCAGGCAGGCATGGCACTGGAGGAGCCAAGAGTTCTACCTGTTGTTCTGAAGGCAGTTAGCAGAAGACTGTCATTCATGTGTCATTCATGAGAAGGGTCTCAAAGCTCACCGTGACAGTGACACACTTCCTCCAACAAGGCCACACCTACTCCAACGAGGACACACCTCCTAATAGTGCCATTCCCTGGGTCAAGCACGTTCAAGCCGCCACACCCTCTCAGTTCATGGGCACCCCATCCTTGGTCATAATTGAATTAGAAGAGCTTAGGAAAGCACTAAAACCTGAGGCCTCCTGCAGATGGCTGCCAAAAGGGCCTTGGATTCTGTTCATGCTCAGTTGAGGACACCCCTTGTACCTCATCTGTGTTCCCGCAAAACAGTCACCACCACAAGACATCCACAGGAGACGGCATGGAGGGAACAGCATGTAGCTAATGAAAGAGGGCACTGTCCCCAACAGAGTGGAGCGTCTCATTAAGACTGTTTAAGACATTGGACCTTCCTTCAAATTGGTCTCCAGTTGACAGACATTTGCCTCCTTCCTCTGTTTCCTCCACTGCTCAAAGAGCCTTGAAGTTCCTCAGCTCCCATAGGCTGTCTCTGGACTCTAAGCTTGGACCACCTGCCCGGGACAACAGTATAAACCAACAGTTTGGTGGTATTCCTACTCCAGCATGGCCCAGATCTGACGCTAAGTGTGGAATCACTCAGCCAAGAGTGCGTTACAACCCAAGCTCCACACAGTTATTAGCAAAGCAGCAGGTGCTGCTGTAGCAAGGGGGGTGGCAGCAGAGTGCTCCTAGGGAAAATAGGAGGATCCAGGCAGAGACAAGTAAGACAGGAAGGCAACATGGAAGGTGCAGTGCCCAGGGAAGACTTGGTGCATGGCTGGGAAGATGGCTCAGTCAAGAAAGACCTTGCCTTGTAAGCACCAGGACCTGAGTTCAGTCCCCAGAACCCATGTCAAATAAAATCAGGGATGAAGTTATATGCTTTGATCCCAATGGTGAGATGGGACAGAGCTCACAGAATCAGACTCGACACTTTTTCCATTTAATATTTTCTTTAGCTGGTGAGAAAATTTTGCATGCGCGTGCCCACAATGTGCACAGTATATCTGATGAGCGTGTGCACCCCAGGTGGCTATGTCAGGCTATTTAGCATAGTCATTAGCTGATTGGACAGTTTTACAGGAGTCCCCAGGGTTTCCCATACAGTACATACATCAAGATGTGAGTGGCCCAGATGTGGAAGGCTGGGGTCAGTGACAGGGATCTCATAGCTGACAAGAGCTCCAGGAATCCACAGAGCAGGTAGGCACCTCTAAGAGACTTTTGGTAAAAACCTATCTGCTGAGACTGCAGGCCCTTAGCAGCCTCATTAACAACAGGTCGGAATTACTATGGTCCCAAGCTGTAGCCAAGCCCAGATCACTCTCTCTGTGGCCAGGCCTTGGGCAAGTTACAAAGCCTCCCAACCTCACTTTCACCATCATAGTGGTAGGAACCTTCGGCAGTTAGTCACTGGATGACTGAAAATACAGTCATAAGAGAAGGTATTTGGGGACTTGGTACAATACCTAGTAAATATTAACTCCTCCTCCTAATACAATCTGTCACTGTGACTATGTCAAAACTGTACCTCTGGCAAGGGCTAAGATGTAGCTCAGTTCACAGAGTGCTTGCCTAGCACACACAGAGGCCTGGGTTCCATCCCTAGGTGTGGTTACTATATGATTGTAATCCTAGACTTCGAGCACTAGAACAGCAAAATCAGAAGTTCAAGGCTAACCTGGGATGCATGAGATCCTGTATCAAACACACACACACACACACACACACACACACACACACACACACACACACACACACACTCCAGCCCGCAGGGTCATCAACATGGACCTAAGGAGGGGACTGATGAATGAAGGACGAGAGACACGAGAAATGAGAGCAAGTCTGTATTCTGATCAAGCTCTCAATAGCCTTTGTTCTACACATAGTTTATATACGAAGAGCAGGGAGGCAGCAGGGGTGGAAGGAAATTCCACAAAGCGATACAATCTTCTGTAAACGAAATTCTGCAGATAGGATACCTCGTCATAGCAGCTATCTTTACTGCTTAACTGCTGGCCATTTATCTTTACTGCTTAATTGCTCAACCATAACGGGGATGCCTGGTCTCTGGGAAGCCTTCAGTTACTTCTCAGGAGCAGAGACTTAGGCCTACAACCACTCCAAGCCTAACTCTAATACAAAATGGCATTACCTAGGTTTATCAGAAAAATCCTAACCCTGTTGGTCCCCAGCATGTGTGCACCCTCATGCTCACACATCGTATAGCTCTGTGGTACCTGAGTGGCTCTAAAGCCCAGAGATGGTAGTGATGGCTGAGAAGACAGAAGATTCGAAAGAAAGAAACTGTCCGGTGCAGGCGGCTGTGTGTGCCCCTCCTCTCAAACCGAGTTTAAAGGGCTGTTTAGCTCTTGACTTTGACAAGAGGGAAACCAGGGTGACAGCTGCCTTTTCAGTAGGGATTAAAGGCAGCCCCATGGGGAATTAGTAACAAGATGCCTGCCTTCCAAACCAGCAGGGAGACACGAAAATCAATCACCTCAGCTGAAGGAGCCATTCTTTGTACCATGTGAGTGCTTTAAATGGCAGATCAAACACACCCATTAGGGCAGACATACTTCTGTAAAACTCTCTATTAAAGCACGGAGATCCTCAGACCACGTGAGCAAAGCCAGGCCATATGCTCCTTCTGAGACTCCTGCCCTAGCAGGAGGTGAGGAAAAAGGAGCCAGCACATGTGCTGTGGCCCCGGAGAGACAACCAGAGCCATGTCAGAAAACTACATGCTGTGGACAATCTGATACCCTTGGAGTTTCAACCGTAGATCTACAAGTCACATGACACAAGCTAAAAATATATAAAGCCCAGGATGGGGAGATGGCTCGGTCTGTGAAGGGCATACTGTGCAGGCAGGAGAACCTGAGTTTGATTCCCACGATCCACATTTAAAAAGCCAGGTGTGGTGGCACGCACCTGCATCCGCAGCAGAGACAAGTGGATCCTTGTGACTTGTGGGCTAGCCTGGCCTAATTAACAAGTTCAGACTAATGAAGGACTATCCCAGAAAGCAAGGTAGGGCTGCTGAGATGGCCCAGTGTACATAAGAGCTTGCTCTGACAACCTGAATTCAAGCTCCAGGACTCCCACAATTTGTCCTTAGACCTCCACACTTGTGCTAGGGTACCCACATTCCCATGCACACATGTACACAGTAAATGTTATTTTTAAAAAAAAACAAAAACAAAAAAAGCAAGGTGGCTAGTACCTGAGGAACAGCACTAAAGATTGACAGCCGTGAGTGTGTGAGTGTGTGTGTGTGTGTGTGTGTGTGAAGCACAATTGTTGACCAGCAGTAACATCTATTCATGTGTCTATATATCCATCTACCTATCCATCTGCCTATCAAACAATATGTTCTTCTGTCTACCACTTTATCCACCCATACATACATCCATATGGTCATCTATCTGTATCCATCTATGTATGCATCCTTCTACCCATCCATCCATCTGTCCATCAATATGCCTATCTGTCCACCCATCTATCCACCCATCTATCCATCCACACATGCAACCATATGCCAACCCAGCCCTACCCAGCCAGCCATCTCCCAAGTATCTTCTCCTTATACCAAGATGCTGAGAATTCGATGAACTACAAAGATGCCATGCAAAATTATCAAATTTAAGAATCTCCCCTTGGGACAGAAACATGACTAAAGCAATGTAAAAGGTGGGTGTGGCAAGGAGCCCCCGGACCTGACAGAGTGGAGCTGGCATGCTGAGGTGCCAGGTGGTGCTGAGGTGCTGGGTGATGCTGTGTTCCATTCCACAGGTGTTCACTAGCACTCTTGGAGCTAAGCCATCAGAGCCATCCCTCTCTCAGAGCTTCGGTTTTGCAGGGAAGAAAGCAAATGAATAAAAAAATGACAAGAAAGAATGATTACTTTGTGATCACACAGAGCGGCAGAGAGTGAAATCTTAAACACTGGAGAAACAGGTCTGAGGCAGGAGAATTCTCAGTGGGAGTCAGGCTGAGTCTGAGGCCACGAGGACCAGGGAGACAGAAGAAGCAAGATCAGAAAACTGACTGGAGCCAGCTCATGCTTGGGCATTTAGATGTGATACTTAGAACAAGCAGTAAACCGCCTACCCCAAAGAGAGATGGGATCCATCTACGGATCTTGGACAGACAGCCCCATGTGGCCCTCTTGGGTCTAATGGCACTCTGAGTTCTTGAACAGGCCTCATGCCCACAACAATGCCAACAGCACCTTTGCAGCAGCAGGAACCACTGTGTGGATCAGACGGTGAATTCTGCTGTGATTTCAGGGCTAATTGACTGCTGGTACCAGTTGTGAGCAGGAAAGAGCATCCCTTCTGCAGGGAAAAGATAGGGAAGGCCATCCTAGCCTGTCACATAGGGAAAGGAGAAAGCCAAGATTTACTAACCAACAGCCAGTGGAAGGAGGCAGACCGATCATGGACAGGACAACAGCCATAACTGCGAAGTCACAAACAGACCCGGATCTAGAAAACAGTGCCCGCCCAGTATGCACACTCAGCTCCTTCCTCAAGGCAGCTTCGGAGTTGATCACACCTGGATTCCCATCCTCATCTTTCCCTCCAGGGTCCTGGAAGCTTCATGTGGACACTTGCTTGCCTTTCTGAGCAGAAAGTTCCCTCCTGAAATAAGTTTAGTGGTCACCTTGCTCTCTAGGTATCAGGAAGTTTACACAAGATTTTTTTGCAAGGACCAGGGACACAGTAGCACAGTAGGTGCTCAACAAATGCCAGAGGCCAGTCCTCATTTTACAGATTTCCCTGCACCTCCTGGCTGGCCCAGCATTCTTCCCTGAGGAGAGAGGGAAAGGGGATGTAGGGGTGTCATGTACCCAAGGATGCTGCCTGGGAGAGAAGGCTCCGTGGCAGTGACTCTCATCTTGTTCTCTGTGTGGTGATGAGTATGAGAAACAGGAAAACAGGAGTCCATGAGAAGAGCGCCAGTGTTCTCATCCTTCCTGATGGTGAATGTTAAGGCCTAGGTAAAAACACTACCTGGCTAGCCTGCCATTTTGTGCGGTTACTAATATGGTAAGGAAACTTTCTCATATGTTGTTACTGCTGTCACTAGGAAACTCTCTCATGCCCAAGTTGACTGCAGATTCGATCACATGTTCTGCGTCGGTGTTCTTGGAAACCAGTTATCACAGAAGTCAGTTAGAACTGTTTTGTATAGTTAGCCACAATAAGCTTGGACCTGAACTAACCACTGAGCAGTACTTCCTGCACCTGTGTATGAGCTTTTATGGTTTCTTGCCTTTATAAGCTGCCCCTGGGATGGACCCCAACATAAGAGAGACACCTGCACCAATACAAGAAACTATTTGGAATAGGATTTCCATTTTGAGTAGTGGTCTAGTAAACTTTAAGTTCCCAAGATCTCCCTGGGAACTAACATCCTGCTTGGCAGAAAGAGACATGTGCATGGGCTGGCAAGTTGAGATAATGTTAGACAAGGCAAGTCCCCTGCCTCAGTTGAATACCCTAACAGGAGCAGGATAAATGTACAACAAAGAGATGTCCCTAAGGAAATCCCGAATCTCTAAATCCTGATTAGTAGAATAACTTGGCACATATGCTTGTAGGCTTAAAAGCCCTATAGGATCTTAACTCAAGGTCTCAGGCAGCTCCTGAGTCTAGTATGTAGCCCTGATTGATCAGTCTTGGGGTGTGGCATTCAATAAACCAGCCCTGTTTGACTGAGACCGGTGTCTGAATAGTCTGTGTGGTAATCCCCAGACCCTGACAGTGAGTCCAGACCCAGATACTTTCTCCTACCCACAGTGCCTTAAGGAGAACCATGAGTACTGTTGTTTCCTGGGAAGACCTCAGGAGGTAGGGGAATCTGCTCAGTGGGCTAGCCTCTTCACTCCAGCACTCAGTCCTCACCCACAGCTATGCTTCAGAAATTCACCCTTCTGGGTAGACTGTGGAACCTGTGCAGGATCACGTATGAGCAGCCCCAGGCCCTGAAAGCTTGAGCAAATGGGGTGAGTGTCAGCTTCCAGGCAGAGTAGGTAGCTGTTGTGCTCTCTGGGGAGCCAGGCAGAGTCTGGCACCATGGAGGTAACCTGTGCTACAAACACCAGCCGTTTCTCCTTCAGTTGCCAGTCCCCATGCTTCGAGGACTTTCAAGTTCAGTTCTGTGAGCCTTCCCTTGGCAGGATGAGCACCAGCATGGCAGACAGTATGCCCTCTGCTCAGTGAGTGAAGTTCGCAGGGATCAGGACTCGGGGTCAGGAGAAAGGAAGAGAAAACCAGCAGCCACCTTGACCTTGACTATAGATAAGCCAGCCAGTCACACTCTGGCCCCTAAGCTTTGAGAAGCATGGAATGAGCTTTCATGCCAGGAAGCCACCCACACTTCCTCGCCCCTGACCAAGGAGCCTCACAGTGCTCCGGGGAGGCTCGAACACTGAGGAAGGTCAGAATGGCAGTGGATCTTTAAGAACTCCGTCACTACGCTGGTGTGTGTAAATGCCCATGCAAAGGGAGCTAAGAAAGGCATCCAAACGGAAGAAACCGGGCTGCAGTGGGTGCAGCTAGGAGTGAGTCACCTCACCTCTCTAGCCTCCTACCCCATGTGGGTAGAGGAAGACTGTCAGACCCAGTCTTGCCAGGAAGATAGGACGTCTGAGAGTGGTCACAGTACCCAATAAGGCACCCAGCGAGTCACTGGTACTGTGTGTCAAGCTGATTTTGTGAGCCCTGACAGAGACTAGGCAGGCAGGCAGACAGACAGACAGACAGACAGAGAAACTAGGTCAAACGGACCTTTTTAGTCAACAAAGTAGGAGACTTGTTGGGTCAGACTCAGGCCCTATTGTAGCCTCAGTCTCTGCAGAGACAAGCAGTGGTCCAAATACTCCCCACCCACGGTCTCCAGCCAGGCTGCTACTCACCCAGTAGCTGTGCAGGAAGCCTAGGAAGAAAGCAATACCTCCATCCTGGTCTAATCCCACCTCTCACAGTCTCACACCCTCCAGCATGCATCTACAAAGCAACCACATCCCACAGAGAGGACCCAGGCCTGGCAAAGGCTGCCTGGCGTGATTCCGGTAGCAGAGTCTCCTTCCCACCCAGGGCTGTGTAGTACTCTCTTACAACTATGGATCACAGTTTGTTTTCTGGTTTTTTGATGGACCTTGGGCTGATCTCACCTCTGGGCTGCTGGCACAGGACCACTATAAATGGGTATTTCCTGGGCCTACTCAATGTTTTAGGTTCTTGGAGTGGAGACACTGAGCTGTATGGTCACCCAGACATCTTGTGTGACAGAAGTCAGACATGAAAGGTCATCTACTCTATGATTTTGCTTATATGAAATAGCCAGAACAGGTAACCCTACCAAAGCAGTATGCAAGCAGTTGCCAGGGACAGAGAGGGGCTGGGAGGGGATAGGTCTAGGCTTTGCATCAGAGTGAGAGAGATGCTTTGGGAACAGAGGTGGGGGCTGCAGCATACAGCAAATGTACTAAACGCCACTAGAGTACTCATTTTTAAATGGCTAATCTCACCTCCATAAATACATATTAAAGCTGGGGGTGCTCAGTCGACAAGTCCTCACCTTGCAAGCATGGGGACCTTGCAAGCATGGGGACCTGAGTTTGACCCCCAGCACCCACATAAAAAAATCAAGCAGTGCATAGTGGCACACTCTTGCTGGAGAGGCAGGTACAGCTGGAGTTCTGGGGCTCACTCTCCAGTCAGCCTAACCTACTTGGCAAGTTCCAGGTCAGGGAGAGACCCCCGCGAAGCAAAACAAAATATGGAATATGATGCTTTGAGAAACAGCTGCTGAACTTGTCCTCTGACCTCCATATGTGCACACACACACACACACACACACACACGTGCATGCACATATATATCTTCACACACCAATGCGGGGGGGGAGGGGTACATGAAGGCATCTCCCAGTGACTGGTGAAAACAGTCCATGAGAAGAGTCAGAGACGGAGGGTGACCCTGCTGGCAGGATGAACCTGCAGTGCAGGAACGCGCAGAACACCGCAGTCACCACATTTGCTAATCACCTCAGATTCAGCCTCCCGATTAAGCTCCTCACACTTAATCTCCCACCAACTGGAGGGCCAACCCAAATTCTACCACCCATGAATCCCACATGAACACTGAAAATCTACTGTCTGGACATTAATCTTATAGGGAAAACTCCCTACATTTGTATTAATTTTCCTTCACAGGTTTTAATTGAAGAGAGGATGATATGGCGTCCCAGGGGAAATAAACTCTTACTTCATCCATCCGAAAGCCACATGGCTTCATTAGAAATCATATTAGTTCCTCACTAAGCAACAATAATAAGGTAGAGTTGGAATCAATAAAGAATAATGCATTGCCCCTAGGCGCAGATCCATTTGGTGCAGCTGTGCTCCCCTAAGGCAGAGCTGTAGTGCCTCCAGCAGTAGCATGTGGGGGAGGCTTCCTTCAACTGCTTTCATGCAATAAGGTAGAAAAGGCAAGCGAGCCTGCGGTTCCTTCTTGACAAGCAGCCCACGATGCCTACCAAACCAACTCTTCAGCCACCTACTTGCAACCCTGGAAAAATGAACTCCATCTTTAGAACTCACCCATCACAGATACCAAGAGGTTTCATTCACCCCATGAGCCTTTGATGATCTATTAACAGTGACTGTTCTAGAAAAGAAGTGAATGGTGCTGTGGTTGATTAGCAATGTCTGCCTTAGACACAGGAATTGAAAGGCAAGGATGTGTCCATTAGTCTCAAAAGTCCCTACTATAATTGGAAAGGGACATCCAGAGATCCACTCCACCAGTATTGATAGCAATTCACCTTCTCTCCTACCAATGCCAACCACAAGGCTCTGCTAACTAAAGAAGCAAAAAGCACATTGGCACGGGAGACTGACTTACCTCTTCATTTCTAGTAAATATGACATCTTCACCTAGACTACGAGTGCTTACCTGACTCTCCACCAGGCTGGGAGGCAGAGACAGCAGATCCTGTATGGAAAAACAGAAAGAAAAACACAAAGACAAGGAAGGTTTAGTGTTTAAGAAACAATTGCTTTACGTTTGTTTTTCTCACAGGTGCGGTAGTTACATTACTTGGAAATGAATATTTATCCATCCATTTATCCAGTCTAAGGTTTTTGCTGAGTGAGTAATAAATGAGAGTTGGGTGGATAGGATCTTCATTTATAACAAGATGACAAGAGCCCGGCCTTGTCAGGAAGGTGATGAAATAAGACAGTTGCTGTGGGCAGTGACCAGAAGGAGCCAGATGTGTGGAGAAATAGTGGGCACAAATGTCCTGGGGAAGGGAGGAGTGGGTGAGAAGCAGCAGGAAAACCTAATCAGCAAGGAGAAGAAAACAAGAGGATATGGGAACCAGAGCACACTCAGTTTCATGATTGGTATTTAGAGTTTGTGTGCTATAATAGTTATATTTGCTTGTCAACTTGACACAACCTAGAATCACCTGAGAAGAGAGTCTCCATTAGGGCTGTTAACACTGGGTTGGCCTGTGGGCATATCTATGGAGGACCCAGCCCACTGAGGGTGGCACCATTCCCTAGGAAGGAAATCCTAAATCAAATAAGAGTAGAGAAATCGAACAAAGCACAAGCATGCATTGATTTCTCTCTGCTCTTGATGTGTGGATGTAATGTGACTAGCTGTTTGAAGTTCCTGTCTTGATTTCCCCACAGTGGTGAACTATGACCTGGACTCAGAAGCTGAATAAACCTCTTTTTCTAAGTTGGCTTTTGTCAAGGTCTTTTATCACAGTCACAGAGATGAAATAGAACATGTGGCTTTCTAAAAAAGTTAGAAAGTATAAGTTTATACTCCTTCCTAAAATGCGACCTCAGTTCCTGAGCTAGGCACCTACAGAGACAGTCTTTGCTTCTGTGAGCATGCTCAGTTAGAGACCTGGGAGAGCTGAAGTGCCCCATCTTACCAATCATGATGGGACACAGCCAAGACCACAGATCATATCTCACAAAACATCACTCATGTGAGGTGGACCAACCCAGACACACTCCATGCAGACTGAGTGAGTAGTCAACAGGCAGGACCTAGCATGTGAGGGCTGCACTACCCCTGAGCCAAGACACCACTCTGCAAACTAAGAAGGCCTGCTCTTTTCTCTCAGGTTTTCTGAGGCTAGTCTGTACTTCAGTCAAGGTTGGGTTGTCCACACTGGCTTCCTTCCTTAAGTCACATTGAAACCCAAACTCGGTTTTCCCTTCCAGAGGTCAGATCTGTCTACCATAGCTGTGACCGTCACTAAAGACACGAGTCCTTAACTTGGTGGCACTTCTAGTCTAGTACAGAGAGTGCAGAAAACCCCAAAACTCACATACAACCGTGGCTGTGAGGAAGGAGAGGGACATTCACCCTGCAGGGCACCTGACCAACCGGGAGAGTCAGAAGCATTTCCCTTCATTTGGTTGAGGATTAATACTGATTGTCACTTGACAGGACCTAGAATCACCTAGCAGACAAGCCCCCAGCTGTGCCTGTCAGGGACTCTCCTATCAGTTTAATCAAGATGGGAAGGCCCACCCTAAATGTGGGCTGAGAAGGTCCTAGACTTAGAGAAAGGACAAACTGAGCTGAGCGCCAGCGTCCACGCCTCCCCTGCTCCCTTGACTGCAGATGCCATGACCAGCTGCCTGGCTCTCATGTCACCAAGCCTCCCCTGCCATGATGGATGGCACCCTCACACTGTGAGCCAAAATAAACCCTTCCTCCCTTAAGTTGCTTTTCTCAGGGGATTTTATTACAGCAGCAGGAAAAGTAATTAATTTAATAATCAAATATGTGCGATGTCCCCATTGTATGGGGCTGACAGCAACATAAAATCACACTACAGAGGCGCCGTCACTTACTGAAGTATTCCTCCAAGAATACTTCATTTCAGTGTGTATGTGTGCATGCATTTGCATACATGTGCATGCACATGTATGTGTGGTTATGTCTGCCCATGCATCCATGTGCACGTACATGCAATGTCAGGTGTCTTCCTCCGTCAATCTCCCTTTAGGCAGATTCTCTCTCTGAGCTACTAGGCTTGTTGGCCAGCTCATCCAGAGCCCCACCTGTTTCTGCCCCGACCCCCAGTTACAGGAGTTACAGGTTTGCACCTGTGCACCAGCCTTTTATGAGGATGCTGGGGATATGAACTCAGGCCCTCATGCTGGAGCAATTAGCGCTTTTTTCAGCTGCTTTTTCTCCAAGCCCCGCCCCCCAACCCTATTTCTAAATGCACTCAGGGAATCTGATGTCTAAAACAAAGCCCAGGTGGTGGCGCATGCCTTTAATCCCAGCACTTGGGAGGCAGAGGCAGGCGGATTTCTGAGTTCGAGGCCAGCCTGGTCTACAGAGTGAGTTCCAGGACAGTCAGAGCTACACAGAGAAACCCTGTCTCGAAAAAACAAAAAAAATAAATAAAAACAAAAAAAAGCCCACAATCTACAAGGAAGAGGCTGGTGTTCCTTGAGTCTCAGTCTCAAATTATTGTGCATCAGGTCTTTTTCAGACAAACATACACTTGGTGCCAGGCAACCTGTGAGCTGTGCGTGCGAGTGTGTGCGTGTGTGTGTTCGTGTTCCTATGTTTACAGTCAACAAGTAGATTCTGCCTCACATCAGGAAGTGATAGGATTCCAACACGGGCAACAACAAAGGAAGTGACCGCAGGGATCAGTGCACCTTTCTGAGGGAACCGTCAGGTAAAACAGATCAGATGCCCGTATCTAGGTGTGTACACCCCATCCTTGGATGATAGCAGAGAGCAGCAGCCTACCCCTCTTCCTCACATCTGTGAGCTCAAAGAATCTAGGCTGCTCTCCCAGGTAAATGTCTGGACCTTCTTAGAGAGACTACTAATGAGCTCTAAGGTTTCTTACACTGAGATAAATTGTGTGATGATCAAACAGGGCCATCTCACCACACCACCCACTGGCCACCTCTTCCTCCCTGTGCCGTTTCATTAGACACACTAAGGAATCCATCCAGCCCACCCAGTGATGGAAGCTATTTTTGAAATGGTTACAAAGTTCGAACCTGGGCCCACTCAAAGGTGGAAATGCTGGGCGGGGGAGGATAAAGATGAACTTTACTCCTTTCTCCTCTGCTGGAGATGTCCTAGGGGCTTGAAAGAAGAGAGAAAAGTGCACACTGAGCTTGTCCTCAGAGAGTCTCTGTGAGGGCTAAAGTTCTAATTCTGAACAGTGTCTGGTGTAATCATTAGGTGCCTGCCCCCCCATCACACCCCCTCCTCCGCCGCCTGCTGGATGCCTCACCTCTGCTCTCAGCATCTGGGACCAAGAGCATCAGGGGAGAGGGAAGAAAGAAAAGGTAGGGAGCAGAGGAGGAGACCTGGAGCTGAGGCTCAGGTCTCAGGACTGGGAGGGACAACACCACTTGCCCTCCTGAGGTGCCAAGCTATTGCATGGGAGAAGTTGAGATGGGTCATCCTATGCTCTGAGCCATGTCTGCATTTGCAAATGCAGGGACGTCAAGTCACCAGTCACTGTGTGACTTGGAACCAGCTTTTCCTCCCCAGCCATGTTCTCTCCTAAAGTCACCACCACGAGTGTGAACTCATAGCATCCCTCAAAAGTGATGGTGGACTGCAGAGTGGGAGCTGAATTTGAGCCCCAGAACCCAAGTGAAAGAGATCCACACAAGACGGCATGTTATTTTAATCCCAGCACTGGGGATGTGATAATAAGGCAGATCCCTGGCCAGCCTAACCATCCCCGTGAGCTCCATGCCAATGAAACACTCTGTCTCAAAAGACAAAAAGAACAACAACAAAACCAGAATGGATAACATCCTTGAGGCTAGAGAGATGGCACAGCCGTTAGGAATGCGTAACACATACACATAAATAAAAACAAACCTTGAAAAAAAAAGATCTCAAGAAATAACCCCCAGGGTTGACCTCTGGCCTCCACATGCGTTTGCATACACACACACACACACACACACACACACACACACACACACACACACACACACACACAGGAAGTGACCAGGCTTGCAAAGAGCATCTCTTTCCTTCCCCAGTAGGGAAAGAGCAGGTGCTCCATTTCCTGAGCAGGCTTTCAGTCTTAGAAGGAAACATTCCTTCGTTCCCGCCAGCTCCAAGACAAGCCTGTAACGTCTGGAGATCAAGTGACAGTTTTTACAATGCCTTTAGACAATGCCAAAACAATGAGAGCCAGGCGACCTGCGTCAGCTCCATGCTGGGATTAGAGCTTAAGAAGCCTCTGTCACTTCTCCTTTGTGTTCCTCTAGGGTGTGACTCTGTCACTCCGGGCAGCCCCAACCTCCAGGAAGATTAGGATTGCTTTAGCAGCAGGGGAGAGAAGGAAGCAGGGTCTGTCTTTTTGCTATTCAAAGGAAACTGCAGGGCCCAGGCGCAGAGGACATTCCCAGACTTTTCTGGAGGAGCACAGCCACCATGATCAGAGGCCCTTTACCTGAATCTCTACCCCCATTTGAAAAATGCCCCCAGCAGCAACAGCTGCCCCAAAGTAGGGTGGTCCAGAGCATGCCTGTTGAGCCCCAGATCCTTGGGGAGCCTCCCAACAAAGCTTCTCTGCATGCTCCTCTTTTCTTTGAGGGACCCCTTGTTTTCCATGAAGACCCCCATGCGATGGGGAGCACCTGTACATTGGAGACTTTCCCATTAGGGATCCTTTACAGCAGGGACCCATGTTTTCAATGAGAACTCTCTTTTCAAAGGGGACTTGCAAGCAGCATCCCTAAGGATACAGGGTAAGAGGATTGTAATGTCAGAGGCAACAACATGGACACCACTGCACCATGGGTGAGTTAGAGCACTGAGTCCCACAGCAGAGCCCACTAGCAAGTCTCCTGCCATCTGCTTCCCAGAAAGAGGCAAGGAGAGCTCCTGGGATTGTTAGAAACTGGCCCCTCCATCTTTGCCTTCATCGTTGACTTTAATAAGGTTTAAGCAACAAGGCTTCCTTTTTCCCTACTGTTCAGCTTCCAGACTTGTGTCCAAAGTCTTGATGTTGATCTGGGTCTGACCCAAGGACACCCCTCAATCAGTGATTCTTTTGAGAAAACTGGGTTCACACTCGGCACCAAGTAGATGTAACATCACCACCCTGCCTTCAAGGAACTAACAGGGGATTCAAGAGGCAAAACTCAGAAAGCCATCTAAAAAGATGAGGCTCTCTAGAATCTTGTTGCCCAGATAAGCAACAGGGACTCAGGAAAAGAGGGATGAGAAATGGAATGTGTGGGGAGTCACTACCAGGGGAGTCCATGGGAGCCTGGGTCCCTGAAGGAGAAGGAAACATGAAGGATGACCAAGAAATCAAGGGAGCACAGTGAGAGTGGCTACTACACCATGATGCAAGCACCTTTGGCCCACCCCTCAGCTCCTCTTGTAAGTTTTCCCAGATTGATCACTGGCTATTGGGAAATAGATACACAGATCCAGCAGATACCCCAAACAAAGACAGGCAGGAGGGATGTTAGAAGGTGTGGCTAAATCCAGCCTCTGGATCCAGTCCTAGGTATTGGGGAAGGAAGAGGACCTAACATAAAGACTAGAGAAGCTGGGGACAGGAACAGAGAAAAGCAGGTAAAACCTGGTATCCGCCACTCTACTGTGTGAACCCTCAGCAAGCAAGTAATATACGCTTCATCCTCCGCTATGTTCCAAGGCTAGACTACTCTTGGTACCCATCAGGGGCCCAATAAGAATAAAAAAGTCGGGGTTGAAGAGATGGCTCAGCAGTTAAGAGTACTTGCCTGCTTTTCCAGAGTTCAATTCCTAGCACCCACATGGTGGCTACTACCATCTGTAAAGGGATCTGATGCCCTCTGCTGGCATAAATGTGTACATGCAGCTGAGTTGTTATACATGAAAGAAAGAAGGAAGAAGGAAGGAAGGAAGGAACGAAGGTACGAAGGAACAAAGGAAGGAACAAAGGAAGGAAGAAGGGAGGGAGGAGGGAGGGAGGAAGGAAGGAACGAAGGAAGGAACGAAGGAAGGAACGAAGGAAGGGAGGGTAGATGTATTAATGGATGGCAGATTAATGGATGGATAGATAATGGAGAGATGGTGTCATAGTTAGGACTACTATTGCTATAATAAAACACCATGACCAAAAACAACTTGGGAAGAAAAGGGTTTGTTTGGTTTACATATCCTGAATCAGAGTCCATTGAGGAAAGCCAAGGCAGGAACTCAGACTGGGCAGGAACCTGAAGGAAGGAGCTGATGCAGAGGCGTGGGAAAGTGGATACGTACACGCATTCACAGACGTAGGGAAGAATGAGTGGAGGGTAGGTTTGTGGATGGATGGATGGATGGATGGATGGACGGACAGACAGATGAATGCATGGATTCATGGAGAGATAAATGAATAATTATAAATACTATCATAGTCTTCTACTATTATGAATACAGAACATCAAAATTTAAAAATCTTCAAACACCCGTGTCTGTTTAGGTTCAAAGCATCCTGGAGGCCTTTCTGCTTAGAGGCAAGGGTCCTAGTAAGGACTGTGAGTCACACAGTCTAGGACATTCCTTTTCAAGGCTGTGAGTCCATCTGCCCACCTCTCCATATGCCATTCTCACTTATGTAAGGCAGAAGAGTTAGTTACATTTGTCTCTGGCGGGAACCAAGGGAGGCGACCCACAGAAACTGCAGAGAGCTATGTGTGGCAAGCAACGTGGGGGCAGTCACATCTATGGTGTCTCTTTCTCCTTTCCCTTCTCCCTGTACCACCAGACAGCAACACTGGTGCCACACAACACCCCTCACAACCTCAGCCCCACAGGGCCTCTCCTGCTCCGTTACTCCTCTGGGTACAAGCAAGCCAGCAGTGACACAGAAAACAGCTAAGTACGATGAGCACATGGCAGGGTGATTATGCTGAGGCTTCGCAATGCAGCTTAAGGAAGAGCACCCAGCAGTTAATTTTTAAAATGCTATTTATATTTAATGCAATATGAATATTTAACTCACTTAATGCAATATTTAATTTGATCTCCAATGCAAATAAAAGTAGTAAACAGATCCGTTAATGATTTACACACAGGCTGTCCTGTTGTGTCATGAAACTTTTCTCTGTTGACAATTTTCTCCCTCTCTCTCTAAGCAGACAGGCTAGAATGATCCAGCTGCTGCTTCTAAGTGGGTCAGAGTATCCTGTGGGGGGTGGGCTCAGCCAGGAAGTGGCCACAGCTTTGATTTGAGACTTAATTAAATCATCTTACGCATTGGGCACTATGCTAAAACATGGTGGGAAGAGAGAATGAACCCTTCTCTCACAGACTGCACGATCCAATGGGAGATAGATACAACTCTCTGACAGTTCAAAGGGGGATGGGGAAGAAATTCTTGCTTCTAGCTGCACTGAGCACTGACAAGGCCCCGAGCCCAGATGGTGCAGGAAGAGATACCATCAGAACCAAGATGACCTGAGAAATGGTGGGCAGAGGGACCCAGGCACTGAGAAAAGCTTTCTCAAAGGTGTTTATAAACTAAACCTCTGTGTGGTGGTTTGAGTGAGAACTGTCACCCTATAGACTATTATTTGAACATTTGGTGTCTAATTGATGGTGCTGTTTGGTGAGGTTAGGAAGTGAAGCCTTGCTGGAGGAAGTATGTCACTTGAAGTTGCTCCCAGTGCTTCCTGTGTGGATACAGATGTGACCGCTCAGCTTCCTGCTTCTGCCACCATACCTACACCACCATTGTGGATTCTTCCTCTGGAACTGTAACCCAGAATAAAGTCTTTCTTCTACTAAGTACATCTGGTCACGATACTATATCACAACAAAAAAAAGAAAGTAACAAATACATTCTTCGCCTCTCAAACCCACATGTTGGGATCTAGTGTCCTTATGGGGGAAATGACACGTGACATCATCCATGAATAGAGCTGACACCGTTGTAAGAGGAGATGTCTGTGAGCAAACCAGAAAGTGTGCCCTCCATAGGAATCAGCCAGCAACCTTGATCTTGGGCCTGTCTACCTCCAGTACAAGGAGAAATAAATTCTCATGAATTAGGCCATACAAGATCATGCTATTTCTTTATGGCCGCCCAAACTCACAACTGTGCTAACAAGAGAAGTTGGACAGGCTTAGGAATACAAGAGAGGGGACATCCCAAGTGAGACTCAGTATCCCAAGCCACTTGGCTAAGTGGGGCATTATCCCAGAGGCAGTGAGAACTGAGCTTAGGAGTGATGTCACTGGAAGTGTGCCGCAGAAGGATCACTCTGGCAAGATGACAGTTTCACAGCAGAGAGCTATTAAAGCAATCCTGAGAAAAGAGATGTCAGAGGGAATAGAGAGAAAACGGGCAGATTAAAGAACTTAGAAAGATCATTGAATTGATGGGTCTTGGCACCTGGCTGAAGCAAGCCAGAATGGAGACTAAAACAAGGCCTGTGGGTGGGCTTTCAGTACGAACTACCAAGTGAGTGCATTACATAAATGTTAACGGTCAACAATGCTGTCACCGCCATGGTCGTCAGTGACAAGGTCATGGTTCTTGGAGTAAGTCTCTTCACCTCCATATCACCTTTTACCTCTGTTCCTAAAAGTGAATGCCACCCATGAGGAGCTCAAAATATGACAGTGGGTAAGGTTGATGTCACCTGACTTCATCTTATGAGAGGCAAACAAACCAATACAACTTTGTGATAAATACTCACCAACAGGGAACCTGTCCAATGAACTGGCTCCATTCCATGCAGCGGAATGTCTGTGACCATTAGAGGTCAATACCCTGGACTTATATTTAATGACACAGAGAAGTGGGCTTAATGTATTATTAATCTCTTCGGAGTGCAGACATAATCTCGTTTTAAGCATGTTTAGGGGTTTGTTGGAGAATGAACTGTACAACTGTGGTCACATTCATCTTCTAGCTCTTCTTCCAGGGTTTTCTGTGTTCCTTGGTTTCCCCGGGCCCATGTACTATCAATGTGATTTTTAACATTATAAAAGCAAGCAAAAGTTAGGATATTTAACTTACTCCAAACAATATGTGACAAAATCTTTGGAAGCTTTCATTTCATGCTGTGAATTGTCCCTCTATTCTGATCATATTCTAAGACTCATGCCCTTTGCTTTGAAGAGTAAGACCAAAGTTCTCTGGCTAGTCATCTTTGACCCCATGCCTCTCTCAACCATCATCTTGGTCCTACCACTATTTTCTATTATTCCATTACAAGAATGGGCAAAAACCACATAAATGAAAAGTATTCTGCTGAAGATCAGAAGTGTGGATCAAAATGAGGCCGAGGGTGATTCATCTTTTGTGGGCGATGGAGATCTGGATGAATCAAATATTATAGAAATATAAGAGAAGGAGGAGAACTATTAAAATATGTCATCTTGGATCAGGATGAAAGAGAGACCCTTAGATCTTCTCCCAGGCATGCTTCTTGCAGTGTAACCACATCCTGAATTACTTGATACCCTTCTGTTATGAGTCCAGTGTACCGTACGGGTAATGTGGTGTCAGCGTGCCACACCTAGTATCACCCTAGAAGAGAGTTTCAATTGGAGGGACTATCTAGATAAGAGTTGGCTTGTAAGTGTGTCTATAAGGAGTTGTCTTCATTGTTCATTGGCCCAGTCCACTGTGGGTGGCACCATTCCCTAGTCTGGACCCTAAGCTGTATTAAGAGCCCAGAAAGGTAGCAGAAAGCAAGCAGACAACATGGGTACTTGATTCTATCTCTGCTCTGAGCTGTGTATGTGGTGGAACTAAGCTGCTTGAGATGCTCCCTTGATTTCCCTTCAGTTGTGGACTGACACCGGGGCTTGTAAGTCAAATAAACCTTTCCTTCACTTAAGCTGCTTTTGGTAAGATTATTTGAAATAGCAATAGAAATGAAACTAGGACATACTATTGAGGAGTGGTGTATTCAGGAAGTGGGGCCTGGCTGGAGAAAATGGGTCACAATGATTGGGTCATTCAAGGTTCTACCAGCCCTAGTTCCTGCTCTGTGCTCCGATTCCTGTTCCACTATGACATAAGGATACCACATGCTGCTGGCATCATGACCTCCACCACGCCTTCCCACATGATGGACCAAGACCTCAGAAACCATGAGCAAAAACAACTTTTTCCTCAATGGCCTATTTGACATAAGAGGTCAAATAATTGAGATATACAGACTGACTGAATTGGCACCAGGAGAGAACTGGATCTGAGGTAACAGCATAAACTCAGACAAGCAACCTTTAAGAGCAAGAGGTTTGGGGATGAGAAATAGGAAGATGAGGAGTTTGAACTTCCCAAAAGAAAAGACAGCCAGAGCTGAAAGAAGTGATAGGGGCCAGGAAGATGGGTGCCATGCGTGTGGCATGTTGTACATGCAGTCTGGCATGTGTGTGGCATGGGGGGCAGACCCCAATCATGAGATGACCAAGCCCTTCTGGAAGGTTTTGTAAAGTGAAATTTGAATGAGACAGAGACCAAATCCAAGACATCTGGTACAAGAAGCAGAGCAAAGGAAGGAAAGGAGCTGAAGCTGGTGGACAATGACACCTGTCCTTCTCGCCAGAACTGGGCCTTTCCCTTCTTGAGCCTTGGAACATCCTATGTGCTTCTAGTTAATCTCCAGCAGAAATAAGCCATTCCATCCCACCTCCAAATTGTCTAATAATCTATCACTCAGTAAGTCCCCAATAACACCTGCCCCATGTGAGCCCTCTGAAGCAGGGGGAGGCAGAAAACGCTAATTAGCTTCAATCTAGACTAATTGCTTTTTAAACTTCTCCTAGAAGCCTGACTTGTAATGGCTTCTAAGGATCGATGTTTCGTTATTTTCTGTCATTGCAGAGACTCACCCTGTCAATGGGTCATTAGGAATCCGTTCCCGGTGAGGTTCCCTCCTTCCCTCCTTCCTTCATTCCCTCCTCCTCCCTTCCCTCGGCCCCCTCCCATCCTTTTCTCCTTCCTCCTTCCCCTTCACTTCTCATTGACATCAAAATATCACCACCCTACAGAGGAAATAAATCTGAGCCTCAAAATGAAGAACCTGGGAGAGCAGGGTCTAAAGTGTGGGTCAGGAGAGAGGAGGCAGTTGCTGAGCACCCTCTCATACCAGGTCATGTGTACACCAGGGCCATGTGACCTTGTTAAGAACGCTGAGAAGCCTGGGCTGTCATCACCCCATTTTTCAGATCGGGGTGCTGAGGCGCAGATAGACTTAACCTTGAGATCATCCGTTAAATAGGGAAGCTACAAAAATTGTACAGGTCTCACAAGCCAGGCCTTCTGTACGCATCTGGTAGGGGCCTCCTGCTTGGAATTTCAGGAAAAAGGCTCAGAAGGATTCCTGAAGCATCTCCTACCCAAAAGGTGTTTGTGGCAGAGGAGTCACACAGCCAGCCTGAGTCTGACTTCAGGGGACGGTCCGGTCTTTATTCCTTGACTCTGACCCTCCTGGGAACTGGTTACATAAACTCAAACAAAACAGCACACTGAAAAGAGCAAAGAAGTGGGAACTTGGCCTTCTGGTGCCAGAGACAACCAGCCTGCCTGTCTGAGGGACCAGGGCCTGAACACAAAGGCCCTTCCAAGGGGCTGAGTACACTAGCTGTGTTCTCTCTCATCTGTGTCAAGGTCAAAGACATCAACAAGCAACAAGCCAATGACAGATCCATTTTCAGAAGTCTCCCCTGAACCCTCAGGAAGCACCCAGAGCTCACATCCCAGGACTTGACTCTACATCACCCTACCATGCCCTTCTGTAGGCATGGGAAGGGAGGAGCCTAGAATATTCTACTGTGAGACCCCTGTCACCGCCCCTTTCCCCTCAAGCCTTTCTGAACATTTTATTCCCGTCCCTCTGTGACCCAAGTGTCCACCGCAGGCACAGCTTGTACTGATGTGATCCTGGAGTCTGGCAAACAGTGAGCGCTCAGCAAATGTTAGCTCGGGTGATCCTTATGTTTGCATGGCTAATTGCAAGTACAGGGCTCTATGGAAATGTAGGTGGTAGATGGGGTGGAAACCCAGGGAAAACCTGCAAGTTCAGTATCTCCTGGCCACTGTTAATTAGATGGTGTGAAGAGGGAGGGATTCTGGGTGTGAACCTTGATTGGGTGCAGGTTACCTCTTTATAACATCCCAAGGTACCTAAGATGTTTTAGGGTCTGATGCAAAAACTGGGTCATTATGGAATCGGTGAAATAAATGGACATGTAGGAACCAAGATTTGTGCTCCTATGAAAGAGAAGGAAAACCAGCAACAGACGTGAGCTAGAATGCACAGAGGGGGAGACACAGAAGGGGAGATGTGCCCAAGACGGCTAAGTCGCATCCTTGGGGAAAGAAGGGCAGAGGTGGCAATGGCACATACAAAGGCCCTGTGGTAGGAACAAGAGTGGCCAGGTGTAGAAGTAGGGGATCTGCAGCAGGGAGAGGAAGGAGATAAATTCCAAAAAACTAGAAGCACGTGGACTCAGCTGCCTTGAGAGATAAATGTCTCGAGGCCACTCTTTCAGCTCTCCCTCTGACTTATCCAGGATGCTGAGAGCCAGGTTGGGCATGTGTACCAAACTCTGCTGAGTTTATAAAATGTGCCCCCATATCCTTTGTCATTCACAAGGCATGCCCTGCATGGACCTCTGGCCTAAGCTCCACCAGGAGGAGCCAAGAACCAGACCAGGCTTCGGCAGGGCACTCAGGTGGCACAGCACCACGGGGCTTCGCCCACACTCCTGCCAGGGCCAGAGAGGGACACAGGAACTGGGGTGTTCCTGGATTGGAATCAATATTGCTTCCTGGGTGATTTTCCTGGGAATGCTACTCTACACAGGCCACATAAAAGAGTTCTCCCCAACATTGTATTAGACTTCAGCAAATCACCCTGGATTGTGGGGATGTGTCTGCCCCACACATGACATCTCCTCCCTCTCTGACCTGATTACGACATAGGTGAATTTGACCAGCAGAGCACCAGAGAAGGTAAAGACAGCCCCAGTGTGGTCAGGGAAGGCAGAGTCATGATGTCGGGTCCTTCTGTCCTCCTGCTCAAAGAAATACAAGCAGAACTCTGAGAATATCGCCAAATAAGCAGTGGTCCTGCAACCCAGAGGTGACCCTTCTGGATGAGGAACAAGAGGTCAAAGGGCATCCGGCCCCTGGCTTAGGAAGGTAATCGTGGTGCTTCATCTGACTCTACCAGAAGACTCAGCTGATTGGACGAAGCCTGAGAGCTGGCCCAGGAGCGTCCAAGGCATTTGGCTATCGGCAGACAATCAGTCACTCTGCACACAATGAGTCTTTTACTTAGGCAATGGAGCTGCAAGATCAGGGAGCAAACAGGGACCTCTTTTTAGTACTTGCTCATGAAAGGCCAAGTCTAGGAAAGGCAGAGAGGCAAGAGAGGGAAAGAGTATGAGTATACAAAGAGAGGCTACAAAACACGGAGAAGGTCACGGAGATGGGCTTATAGTCACACAGCTGGTAAGTGGCAGAACTGATTCAAACCTGGTTGGTGGTGATGGCTGTTAAGGGTTTTAAGTGAATTCTTACCCAATCAAGACCCACTTGGAGATACCATGATTGTACCATGTTGGTAGAATACACTCGTGGGGAAAGAAGAAAGATTCCAGGCCGTGCTCTTGGCAAAGGGGTGCAGGACAAAGCCGCTGCTGAGAGAAAGGTCAGGCAGGAGGTGCATGCGCAGTAGCAGCATCCTTCTCTCTGTTAGGGAAGGCAGCTTGCTGGGTTTGTCTTGAGCCTTCACTGGGTGGTTCAGTTTCCTTCAAAATGTGCTGGTGAGTCCACACCGCCTCCATCATGAACCCCCAAGAGGAAAGACTCTGTGGCTACTGTGTAGTATGGAACTTAGAACTCAGAAAAGGAAACAACCTCGGAGGGAAAGGCTACTTCCGGATGGAGCCGGATATGAGCCCGGGTCTGACAACACCCAAGAGTGTGGCTCACATGTCTCAGGATGCTGCCCGCCACATGGAGCCCGGAGCAGAGACCAGACTGGTCACAAGGTGTCTCCGGGCCCAAACAGTGTGCTGAGAGAAGGATTATTCCAGTTCTGAGAGACAGGTAAGAACCAAGAGCAAGGAAAGAAACCTTTCCTGGGAGCATTTCTGTGAGTATGTGCATGTGTGTGTGAGGACATATGTGTGCATGCTGTGTGGTGAATGCATGTATGTGCAAGTGAACAACTAAGTGCATGTGTGTGATATTTGCATGCATGTGAAATGTGTATGCATGTGTGTGCATGTGCATGAGTGTGAATGTGTAAATATGTATGTATATGTGTGTATGTGCATGTGTGCACATGTATGGTGTATGTGTGTGTATGTATGTGTGAATGCTCACCTATATGTTGTACACGTATAGAGTTTAGAAGTGAACATCAGTGTCTTCCTTGGTTGGTCTCAGTCTTATCTTTTCTGAGTTAGGAGTCTCTCTAGACTTTCATTTCCCTGCTACACTGGACCTGTGAGTTCTGAGATCCACCTGTGTCCTTCTCTGCCCTCCCGGCACTAGGGTTACGGACACAGATTATCATGCCTGGCTTTTAACATGGGTGCTAGAGATGTAAACTTAGTTCCCTATGCTTCCATAGCCCAGGGACCTATATCCCCAGCACTCTCAGGAGTGCTTCTGACAGCAGTAGTTTCTAGATTTTTTTGCCAGGGCTCCCACTTTCCATAAAAAGCATGCATAGAGGAGGTGTGTGTGTGCAAGCCAGCCCCAAATCGTTGCTCCTTCTATGTGACAAATAGAAGTCAGTTCTTGACACCCATCTCTCTCTGATGCAGTCTGCCAGTGAGAAATGATTTTTCCAGGGCGAAGCCTGGTTCCTTCATCCCTGTGAGCATCTTCGATGAATCTGGTCCAATGCTGACATCTCCAAGCGGGTCCCACCCGGAGTAAGAATTCCCTTTCAAACCCTTCACATCCATCTCAAAAATCAATGCGACTCTCAGTCTTTCACTTGTTAACACAATAAAAACTCTTCAAGCTACATCTCCTTTCTACTCTGTGAACTCAAAGCCAGCCTAAAGGGGAGAAAGAAGAGAGGAAAAAGCTGTCCTGGGTAAACATGTTAGGTTTTGTGATAACGGAATTTCTGCTGTGTAGAAGCAATTTCCCACACAGTGCCATGCAATGTGTTCCTCTTTAAATAGTCTAAGCTTCCTTAGCAGCGAACAAATGAGTTAAACAGCTATGTCAGGCCGCCCTACAGACATGCCCACTGAGTAACCTTCAAGGCAATCACAAGCCCCGGCTGGTGGAAAGGTGCTACGGAAGTGGAGAGGTGTGATTGTCGGGTGCCCGTGAGACTCTTCCCCCACCTCTGGGTAGGAGAACACGGAGTTCACAAGCAAGCATGAACCCAAGCTGAACATCACCAACCACTGGGTTTACTGTTGGTTAGTTTGAGGGGATCCATTGTTCGGGCTTGGTTTTTAGCCCAGGCTGGCCTCGGGCTCGAAAGTCCCCTGCCTTAGTCTCCCTGGTACTGAGATAAGAAGCTCATGCCACCACACCAGACTTCAATTACTGAGCCTGAATGCTACGCCTTATTCAAATGAATAAATAAGACATTTGATCGCCAACATTGGGGAGCTGATGGGTAAAAAACATAGATGTAGCAGAGACAAATTTCAGGGTGTTCAGGCATTGATGGTATGGGACATGGAGCCAGGACAGAGAGCAGGAGAGGAAAGCAGAGGAAATGGACATTTCTGTCAAATCCCACAGCCCTGCTAATCCTTGCCTCACCAAGGAGTCTCAAGGGACACGACAACTCTCTCTTCTGAAACATCACACTAGTCTAAGCCACCAAGTCTCTGTGTGGGGACCATTAACAACGGCTTCCTCAGGGTCTCCTGGGATCCATCCTGGTCCACGCCCGCTCACCTCGAAGTGCAGACTGATCGTGTTGCCCGCTTACGAAAGCCCCCAGAAGGGGAGGCGGGGCATGAGTAGGAGGAGGAAGAAAAAGAGGAAGAGAGGAGGAGGACGAGATAAAGGAGGAAGAGGAGGAGAAGTAGGAAGAGGAGAGGAAGAAAGAGGAGGGGAAATAGGAAGAGAGGAGGAGGAAGAGATGAAAGAGGAAGAGGAGACAGAAGAAGAAAGTGGAGAGGAGAGAGGAGGAGGGAGAAATGAAGAAGAAGAGAGAAGAGGAGGGAGAGGAGAAAGACAATGAAAAGAATGAAGGGGACAAAGAGGACTGAGGAGAGAAGGAAGCTCACTTCCCCTTTCCTGCATGGCAGGTCCTTACAAGAACGTGATTTTTTTTTTTTAATTTTATTTTTATTTTTATTTTTTGATACTTTATTTACATTTCCAATGTTTCCCCCTTTCTAGGTCTCCTGTTTGGAAACCCCCTATCCCCTCCCCCTCCCCCACCTCTATGAGGGTATTCCACCTCCCACCCACCCACCCACCCGCTCCCATATTCCCACCTTGACATTCCCCTTTACTGGGGCC